>JBBMOL010002205.1:0-27238 GCA_037954665.1 Laguncularia racemosa | reverse complement strand
TGTGATTGATCACTTTAATTGCACATTAATATTTGGGAATAAATTGTTTTGCCTTTTGGAGAAGTACCCATATTTGGTTCCATTTGTTGTTGTCCCAGGGAAGTGGGAGTGTACACCGTGATTTTTTAGTGTTGTGTGTAATGAAGGGTTGCAATGTGTTTATGGTTTGTTTGTGTTGAAGTTTAAGAGTGTGTGTGTGTAATTTTGGCGTGAAATTAGGTTGAATTTGGAAGGTTGTTGCACCGTGACTTGAGGGGTGTGGGGGATTATTATTGTTGTGGTGATTAAATTTAAAAAACAACAATTTCTAGTGAAATGTTTCGATATGCTAAGGGTGTTGCGCCGACATTGATACATTTGCAAATAAGGATGAAAAACAAAGGGAAAACTTGTTCCAAAACTTCTTGTAGGATACAAGGAAATTTTGTGTGTCCTTATAATTGATGGTAGTAGTTGTACCAATGTAGTAGCCACCTCGTTAGTATCGAAGCTAAGAGTTACAACTATTCCACATCCTAAACCTTAAATTGCATTGGCTTAGTGATCAAGGAAGTTGGTATATGACCCAAGGAGCTCAGGTGCCATTCAGTGTGGGGGATAAATATAGTGATGAGATTGAGTGTGATATCTTACCTATGTAGGATCCCATATATTGCTTAGCAATCCTTGGTTATATGACAGGAAGGTCTTACAAGATGGCTTAAAGAATACTTATGTATTCCAAAAGGAAGGCAAACGAATTATTCTAAATCCAATGTCACCTTCCAGAGGTCCAAAATGTTCAGCAACCGATCAATAGACCATCAGAGGTTAAAAGGGCTTTAATATAGTGTAATGATTCTGAGGAAAAGAAGGTATTATTGATGGAAACAGGGTGAAATGGAGAGGTTAATTACAGAAGAGGCTCCAACATCTTGCTTCAGTTGAGATGTATATTAGGGTTACAGGAACCATAATCTCTCCCTTCAGTAGTTTCTCAAGGTATTGCATGGTTTACTGACATTTTTCCTAATGATTTGCCAGCACGATTAACCACCTTTGAGAGGGATAAAGCATGCTATTGATCTTATCCCTGGTTCAGTATTACCAAACGACCTGCATATCCCATGAATCCTAAGGAGGCAAGGAAATTTGAAGCACCGAGTAGATGAATTGGTTGAACAGAGGTTTGTTAGAGAGAGTCTCAACCCATGCGCTGTTCCCGGCCCTTCTTATTCCTAAGAAGGATGGTATTTGGAGAATGTGTATCGATAGCAAAGCAATCAACAAAATCACCATAAAATTCAGGCACCCAAATTTCCTAGACTTGATGATATGTTAGATGAGCTGCATGGTTTACAGGTCTTCTCCAAAGAGATTCTTAAAAGCGGAATCACCAAATTCGAATGAGAGAAAGGATGAATGGAAGACCGCTTTTAAAACACTCATGGACTGTATAAGTGGTTGGTTATGCCCTTTGGTTTGAGTAATGCTCCCAGTACCTTTATGAGGTTGATGAATCATGTACTGAAAGAATTTCAAGGAAAATTTGTTGTTGTTTACTTTGATGATATTTGATCTACAGCAAAAAAACCCAGAACAACATGTAGAGCATCTTCGGGCAGTATTTTTTAGTACTGAGGACACAAAAGCTATTTGCAAATATCCGAAGTGTTCCCTTTTTCCAAACTGAGGTAACCTTTTTGGGTTTTATTGTATCTGGGTTTAAGTGTTTTGGGTGGATGAGGAGAAAGTGGGTGGCAATCAAGGAATGGACCAACACCCACTTCAGTTACTGAGGTAAGAAGTTTTCATGGACTTGCATCCTTTATAGACGCTTTGTCCAAAATTTCAGTGGTATTGTCAGTCCTCTCACGGAACTGACTAAAAAGAGTGCACCTTTTATCTGGAGTGAAAACGCTTAGAGGAGTTTTGAAGAGTAAAGAAAAACTCACTTGTGCTCATTATTGGCTTTACCCAATTTTGACAAAGTTTTTTGGTTAAAAAAGTGATGCTTCTAGGATTGGAATTGGTGCGTACTAATGCAGGAAAGAGACCTATAGCATATTTTAGTGTGAAGTTGAGTGGTGCAACTTTTAAACTATTCCATATATGATAAGGAATTTTTATTCCTTAGTGAGAGCTCTAATGACGTGGTAGCTTTATCTCCTCCTGAGAGAGTTTATTATTTATACAGTCAAAGAATCTTTTAAGCCTTTCAGGCGACAGCAGCATTTTTTCTAAGCACCAAGCTAAGTGGGTGTTGAGAGCCATGATGGGAGCCAAGCTGGAAGATGGAATGGGATCCTCTTGATGTGCCACCTGGACCGATCACAAGAACTCCAGCAAAATGATTCAAGGAAGCACATAACGGGTTGATAAAGGATGTCCACGAAGCCGGAAAGGATTGGAGCAATCATGAAGTTGGAAAGGATTGGAACAACCATAGGAATGCCTTGCTCTTGTACAAGTCATAACAGATACGGGTTGAAGAGGGCGTGTCTTTACAAGGCATGGCCGTATAGGAGTCTGGAGGTTACACAGAATCATATACGGTCGTATACACGGTTCAAAGGCACGGCCGTGTATGGTGTCAAGAATTTCCACAGAAAGATACACGACTAGAAGTACACGGTCGTGTATGTTGTCAAGAATTTCCACAGAAAGATACACGACTAAAGTACACAATCGTGTACATCTCTTACGCCGGCTCAAAGCCACCGGCCTTTACGTCTCTGTTTTGTTATTTTTCCACAACTTAATGAAGTTATGTCATTTTGGGCCATTATTGTTACGAATTGTAAACCCTAATATAAAGCTCTAGGGTTTAGAACAGATAGAAAATAGAATATACAACATACAAGTTTGAAAACACTTTGAGAGAATTCCTCTCTTGGTTCTTTAAAGAACTAATCTAGAACTTATCAGATTTTCTTCCGTGGCGTTCATCCCGACTTATCAATCGGTCTTTCATCCCGATTGTGGCGTCTACATAATATACCAAGGTTCTTGTCTCACTTATAGACAACGGGTCGCGGTTTCCACTCGATTGTTTGGCATCTTAGGTAGCAATTTCGAATGTATTGGTATTGGGTTTCGTCACATGTTGGCGTGGTTCGTATTAGTTTGGTATCAGAGCAAACCGATTTCGTATCAGTTCAGTTTGATATCAGAGCCTAGGTTTGTTAAACCATCAGTTCTGTTTGAGGAAGGTAACAACAAAACCCTAACTCCAATCGTTCATATCAATTGTTCGTATTCAATTTCATAGTGTTAATTGTGTATTGAAAGTGTAGTACCTACTATTCAATTTTCTTACGACAAAAAAAAAGGAAGAATCACGACAAAAAAAAAGGGGAACGTGATCAAGAGCAACAAACAAAGGCGACAAAAAAAATCTGAAAGAAAAAAGAGGAAAAATTTCGAGCCCTAGAGTTGTTTTGAATTCTATGGAAGGGAATTGGTGCAGTTTGGGTTAGTTCAAGAGAATTGAGAAGAGGAATTGGTGAGTTGATATCATCATTACTTGTGAGAATACACGAGTGACTGTGTGATATCATCCTTTGAGCGAAACACGTAAGGGAGTGTATCGTGAGGCTTAATTATATATATTTGTGTTAGTACTAATCTTTTCTGCAGGAACGATGTTGAGGCAACATTCGCCTGAAGGTGAGAGGGGAAGGTTTGATGCTAGGTTAGTGATTGAGGCGTTGAGGGGTGAGATGAAGAGGATGTTTCAAGAAGGCATGGAACAAATTCCTGAGACAGTGAAACAAATACTAGAGCAATCTAAAAACGTCTTCCCAGGGCGTAAGAGGGAGAGTTGTTCTAGGAGAGTACGAAGGGGTGGAGATGAAATGTCGGATGATGAATTTGATGAACCTTCTGTCGAGAGTTATAGAGGATATAGTGGTAGGAATAGAGGAACTAGGGATTGGGAAGATAGAGGAGATAGGAATAGAGAGGATAATCAATAGAGTAGTATAAAAAGATGAAGATTTCTCGTTTCCATGGGAAGAATGATCCCAAGGCGTACTTAGAGTGGGAGAAGAAGGTAAAGATGGTGTTTGATTGCCACAACTATAGTGGGAGAAAGAAAGTGAAACTTGCTGCCATTGAATTTTCTAATTATGTCATAGTGTGGTGAGATCAACTAATGTTAAATCGAAGAAGGAATGGCGAACCACCTATTGAGTCGTGGGAAGAGATGAAGAGGGTGATGAAGAAGCGGTTTGTGCCTGCGTATTACTATCGTGAATTACACAACAAATTGCAAACTCTTAAGCAGGGAAGTTGAAGTGTGGATGAGTATTTCAAGGAGATGGAAGTTTCTATGATTAGGGCGAATGTAGAGGAGCATAGAGAGGCTACCATGGCTAGGTTTCTTGCTATATGAATAGAGAATTCAAAATGTCATAGAATTGCAGCATTATGTAGAATTGGAAGATATGGTTCATATGGCTATAAAGGTTGAGAACTGACACAGGAGGAAAGGTAGTAGTACTGCACGGTTTCAACAGGGTGCAGGTCCATCCGCTTGGAAGACTAACCAATGGAAGAAGGAAGAAAGCCTTTATCCACCAAACCAAAAGGAGAGCAGAGGCAAGCGGGTTCTACTCCTGGTGATTAAGGTAAACCTGACTCTTCCACTCCTAGAAATCGTGACATTAGATGTTTTAAATGCCAAGGTAGAGGCCATATTTCTAGTTAATGTCCGAATAGGTGTGTCATGATTCTACGTGATGATGGTGAGTATGAGACTGAGGGGGATAGTGAAGAGGATGATATGCCTCCATTCGAGGGCGCTAGTGATGATGAGGAGCCTACAGTAGGGAGGTTAGTGGCAGTTGTGAAGAGAGCTTTGAATGTGCAGGTGAAGGAAGAAGATAGGTGTAAAGAGAGAATATCTTTCATACTATATGTTATCTAGGTGATCATATTTGCAGTTTAATCATTGATGGAGGAAGTTGCAACAACGTGGTGAGTAATTTTATTTTTGAGAGGCTGGGACTCAAGATAGTCCATATAAATTACAGTGGTTGAATGATAGTGGCGAGACTAAGGTGAGTAAGCAAGCCTTGATTGCTTTTCGCATTAGTAGGTATGACGATGAGATGTTATGCGATGTAGTGCCAATGTAAGCGTGTCATGTGTTGTTGGAGAGGCCATGGCAATTTGATAGGAAGGTTGTTCATGATGGCTTTTCTAACAAGTATACGCTTGTTCACCAAGGGAAAAGCTTTAATCTTAAACCTTTAACACCTAAACAGGTGTATGAGGAACAGTTGCAGCTACAACAGTCTTTTTCAAATATAAGGTAAGTGAAAAACAGAGGGAGAGTGAGACAGCAAAAGACAGTGAGAAAGAAACGGAACACAAAAGTCGATATCAAAAGGAAAAAGAGAGGAAGGCTGGAAAGAGGTGTGAGAGACCAAGTTGAAGGGGGATCAACTTTGGTGGTGAGTGAAAAGGAGAGTGCAGCCTTGTAAAATGAGAGTGTGTGGCAAGTTACAGGGGTTTCTAGGTTTTTTTTCCAAAAATTGTTTTTGAAAAGCAGATGTCACCAAATTAGAATAAAAACAGATGATCTTGCAATATTGCTAATTTGTTCTTTAGGGAAGTTTGAGATTACAAGGAAAATGCCTAAAACTTTCGTTTTCGGATAGAGATGCTAATTTCTTGAGCTACTTCTGGAAGACATTATGGGCAAAACGTTAGGAACTAAGTTATTTTTTTTCTACTACTTGTAAAACCACAGGCTGAGGGGTCAAACTGAGGTAGTAAATCGAACTTTTTCAACTTTGTTGAGGGCTGCCCATTAAAAAGAACATTAAAAGTTGGGAGGATTGTTTGCCACATTTTTGAATTTGCCTATAATCGCACAATGCATTATGCTACTAAGTTTACTCCGTTTAAAAATTGTGTATGGTTTTAATCTACAAAACTCCTTTGGATTTATCACCTTTTGCCTATTTCTGGGGTAGGGTTTAATCTAGATGGCAAGAAAAAAAAGAAGAATTTGTTAAACAGATCCATGAGAAGGCAAGGCTACACATTGAGCGAAGAAAAAAAGCAAAATGTAAAACAAGCCAACGGGGGTCGTCGAAAAGGGCTGTCTTTGAACCTGGAGACGGGGGTTTTGGGTTCACATGCGCAAAAGGGGTTTCCTGTGCAGTGTCAATCAAAACTATTTTCCTAAAGGCGGTGGGAACCATTTCAAATTCTTAAGCGCATCAATGATAATGCATACAAAGAAAATTTTACCGGGTGGGGTATCAAGTGATGTTACATTTAATTTTTACTGATTTGATCCTTTTGATGCAGGCATGATTGAGGACAAATCCTTTTCAAGGGGAAAGGTGAAATGGGGGAGGTTAATTACAGAAAAAGGCTCAAACCATCCCTTGTTTTCAGTTAAGAGTCTATTGGGGTTGCGGGAACCATAATCTAAACCCTTTCAGCAGTTTCCGGTATTGAATGATATACCGACTTTTTTCCAAATGTTTTGGGCCAGAATGGTACCCCCTTTTTGAGAGGGAAAAAGGCATCTATTGATCTTATGCCTGGTTCAGAATTCCCAAAACCCAAAACCTCATATCGAAATGAACCCCCGGGGAAGCAAGGAAATTGAAGCGCCGGGAAAGATGAATTGGTTAAAAAAAAGGGGTTTTTTTTAGAGAGAGTCTCAACCCATCGTGTTCCCCCCTTCTTTTTCCTAAGAAAAGGGTGGGGATTTGGAGAATGTGTATCGATAGCAAAGCAATCAACAAAATCACCATCAAATATAGGGGTCCAATTCCTAGAAATTTTATTATATGTTAGATGAGTTGCATGGTTCACAGGTTCCCTTTTCCAATGTAAATCTTAAAACGGATACACCAAATTCGAATGAGGGGAAAGGGATGAATTGGGAAAAACCCCGTTTTTTAAAACGCGCCCTGGACTGTATAAGTGGTTGGTTATGCCCTTTGGTTTGAGTAATGCCCCTAGTACCTTTATGAGGTTGATAAATCATGTATTGAAAGAATTTCTAGGAAAATTTTTGTTTTTTTTATTTTTTGATGATATTCTAAATCACAGCAAAAACCTAGAACAACATGTAAAAGCATTTTCGGGCAGTTTTTTTTAGTATTGGGGACACAGCAACTATTTGCAAATATCCAAAGGGTTTTCCCTTTTTAAACCAAATTGAGGTAATTTTTTTGGGGTTTTTATTGTATTTTTGGTTCAAGTGTTAGGGTGGATGGGGAAAGAAAATGGGGGCAATCAAAGAATGACCAACACCTACTTCGGGTTACTGAGGTAAAATTTTTCAGGGGACCTCCCACCCTTTTTATAGACGTTTTAAAATTTCCAAAAATTTTCAGTGGTATTGTCAGTCCTCTCACAGAACTGACTAAAAAGAGTGTACCTTTTACTGGAGTGAAAACGCTCAGAGGAGTTTTGAAAGGAAAAAGAAAAACTCACTTGGCTCCATTTTTTTGGCCCTTTACCAAATTTTTTGACAAAGTTTTTGAGTTAAAATGTGATGCTTCTGGGTTTGGGAAATTGGGCTGTACAAATGCAGGAAAAGAGCCTATAGCTATTTTAGTGAGAAGTTAAGTGGGGAAACTTTAAACTATTCCATATATGAAAAGGGAAATTTTTACTCCTTAGTGAGAGCTCCCCAATGACTTGGCAGCTTTATCTCCTCCTGAGAGAGTTTATTATTTATACAGATCATAAAATCCCTTGAAACATTTCAAGGGACGACTGCATTTGTCAAAAGCACCAAGAAGGGGGGTGATGAGAGCCATGATGGGAGCCAAGCCGAAAGATGGAATGGGGAAACCTCTTAAAGTGCCACCGGGGACCGATCACAAGAACTTGAGAAAAAACCCGATTCAAGGATGCATTTAAAAAAGGGGTTTTGATAAAGGATGTCCACAAAACCCGGGAAAGGATTGGAGAAATCATAATTTGGGAAAAGGGATTGGAGCAATCATGAATTTGGGAAAGGATTGGAACAACCATGAAATGCCCGTGCTTTTTGTACAAGTCATAATGGACAGGGGTTGAAGAGGGCGTGTCTTTACAAGGCAGGGCCGGGTGTAGGATTTCTGGGGTTACATAGAATCATTAGGTCGTATATACAGTTCAAAGGCACGACCGTAATGGTGTAAAGAATTTCCATATAAAGAAATACGACTAGAAGTAAAAACGGCCCCGTTTTAAGGGTTGTCAAGAATTTCCACAGAAAGATAAAACGCCCTAAAAGGAAAACCACGGCCCATGTCCCATCCCCAACGCCGGCTCAAACCCCCGCCGGCCTTTATGTCTCTTTTTTTGGTTTTTTTTTTCCGCAACTTAATGAATTTTAAGCCCATTTTGGGCCATTATTTTTTACGAATTGGGGAACCCTAATATAAAGCTCCTAGGGTTTAGAATAAAATAGAAAATAGAATAACAACAAAACAAGTTTGAAAAACATTTTGAAGAATTCCCTCTTGGTTCTTTAAAAAAGAACTAATCTAGAACTTATCGGTTTTTCTTCCGGGGCGTTCATCCCGACTTATCAATCGGTCTTTCATCCCCGATTGTACCCGTCTACAAAATATACCAAGGGTTTTTGGGCTTACTTAAGACAATGGGGCGCAGTTTCCAATCGATTTTTGGCATTTGGGGAGCAATTCCGAACGAAATTTGGGATTTTGGGGTTTTGTCCCCAAAGTTGGGGGGTTCAATCAGTTTGGGGATCAGAGTAAACCGATTTCTATCAGTTTGGTATCAGAGCAAAAACCCATTTCGTATCGTTTGGGGATCAAAGCCTAGGTTTTGTTTTAAAACCCTCATTTTGGTTTGAGGAAGGTAACATCAAAACCCTAATCCAATCGTTCATATTCAATTTTATAGTGTTTAAATTTTCTATCGAAAGTGCAGTACCTACTATTCAATTTTGTTACGACAAAAAAAAAGGAAGAATCACGACAAAAAAAAAGGGGGAACGTGATCAAGAGCAACAAACAAAGGCGACAAAAAAAAATCTAAAAAAAAAAAGAGGGAAAAATTTTTGAGCCCCAAAGTTGTTTTGAATTCTATGGAAGGGGAAATTTGGGGTAGTTTGGGGTTTGTTCCAAGAGAATTGAGAAGAGGAATTGGTGGTTGATACATCATTGCTTGTGAAAAAATACACGAGTGACTATGTGATATCATCCCCTTTTAGCGAAACACGTAAGGGGGTGTATCGGAGGCTTAATTATATATATTTGTGTTAGTACTAATCTTTTTTTGCAGGAATGATGTCGAGGCAACATTCTCCTGAAGGGGAGAGGGGAAGGGTTTTATTTTCTAGGTTTGTGATTTTAGGCTTAAGGGGTGGGGATGAAGAGGATTTTCAGGAGGGCATCGAAAAAATTCGTGAGACGGTGGAACAAAGACAAAGCAATCTAAAAAAAAGTCTTCCAAGGGCCCTAAGAGGGAGAGTTGTTCTAGGAGAGTATGAAAGGGGGGGAGATAAATTTTCGAATTTATGAATTTATGAACCTTCTGTCGGGGGTTTTTTAGAGGAAAAATTTGTGGAGGGGAAAAGAGGAACTTTGGGATTGGGAAGATAGAGGGGGATAGGAATAGAAAAGGATAATCAACTGAGTAGTTTTAAAGATGAAGATTCCCCCTTTTCTAAAGGGGAAAAATGATCCCGAGGGGTCTTGAGTGGGAGAAAAGGTAGAGATGGTGTTTGATTGTCACAACAAAAAGTGGGAGAAAGAAAGTGAAACCCTTTCTGCCATTGAATTTTCTAATTATGCCAAGTGTGGTGGGATCAACTAATGTTAAATCGAAGAAGGAATGGCGAACCACCCAAATTGGGGTCGTGGAAGAGATGAAGAGGGTGATTTAAGAAGCGGTTTGTGCCTGCATTTTACTATCGTAAATTACACAAAAATTGGGAAACTCTTAGGTAGGGAAGGGGCCGGAAAAATGTGGAAAGAGTATTTTCAAGGAGATGGAAGTTACTATGATTAGGGGGAAAAGTAAAAGGGAAAGGGTAAGAGGCTACCCCTGGCTAGGTTTTTTTTGCTGGATTGCAAAAGAGAAAAATTTAAAATGTCCGGGGGAATTGGGAGCCTTTAAAAGTTTTGAATTGGACAATATGGTTCATATGGGTTAAAGGTTGAAAAACCAACACAGGAGGAAAGGTAGTAGTAAAAGCAAAAGGTTTTTAATAGGGGCTGGTTCATCCACCTGGAAGACTAACCAATGGAAAAGGAAGAAAAAGCCTTTTTCCACCAAACCAAAATGGGGAGCAGAGGAAGGGGTTCACTCCTGGTGATCAAGGTAAACCCCGAAAATCTTCTACTCCTAGAAATCGTGACATTTGATTTTTTTAAAAAAGCCAAGATAGAGGCCAAATTGCTAGTCAATGTCCGAATAGGCATGTTATGAATTTTGCATGATGATGGGGAGTATAAGACTGAGGGGGGGAAATGAAAAAGGATGATATGCCTCCATTAGAGGGGTGCTAGTTTATGATGAGGAGCCTGCAGTAGGGAGGTTAGTGGCAGTAGTGAAGAGAGCTTTTAATGTGCAGGTGAAGGAAGAAGAGGGGGTGCAAAGAGAGAATATCTTTCATACTAGATGTTATCTAGGTGATCATATTTGCAGTTTGATCATTGATGGAGGAAGTTGCACCAATGTGGTGAGAAAAAAATTTTATTGTTAAGAGGTTACGACTCAAGCCCTACTAAACACCCTAGTCCATAAAAATTTGCAGGGGTTTGGGAATGATAGTGGCAAGACTAAGGTGAGTAAGAAACCCTTTGATTGTTTTTTTCGAAATTGGGAGGTATGAGGAGAGGTGTTATGTAAATGTAAATGCCAATGAAAAGCATGTAAATGTGTTGTTGGGGAGGCCATGGAAATTTTTGGATGGGGAAGGGGTTGTTCTTTGATGGGTTTTTTCTAACAAGTAAAAAAAACGCTTGTTCACCAAGGGAAAAGCTTTAATCTTAAACCTTTAACACCTAAACAGGTGTATGGGGATCAGTTGCAGCTACAACAGTCTTTGCAAAATATAAGGTGAGTGAAAAACAGGGGGGAAAAGTGGGGAGAGCAAAAGACATGAGAAAGAAACGGAACCCCAAAAAACTCGATATAAAAAGGAAAAAGAGGGGGGAAGGGGCTGAAAGGGTGTGAGAGACCAATTTTAAAGGGGGATCAACTTTGGTGGTGATGAAAAGGAGAGTGTAGCCTTGAAAAAGGAGATTTTGTGTGGCAAGAGCGGTGTAGTGGGGAGCGCGTTAGGGGATGAAGCAACCTATGTTGTTGTTTTGGTTTTTTAAAGGGAAAACCCTTGTTTAAATTTTACTAACGAACTATTAACTTTTTTGCCAAATGTGGTTGTGTCTATTGTGCTTTGACTTTTGAAGATGTCTTCCCTGAGGAGATTCCAAAGGGTTTTTACCACCTATTCGGGGTTTTTGACCCACCAGTTTGACCTAGTCCCCAAAAAGCATCGTTTCCCAAACAAACCAGCTTATAGGAGAAAAATCCAGAGGAGACAAAGGAACCCCAAAAAGGGCAGGTCAATGAATTAATGGAGAAGGGGTACGTGAGAAAAAAGCTGACCCCATGTGCAGTGCCTGTGATATTTGGTGCCTGAGAAAGTGGGTCATAAGGATGTTTTATTGATTGCCGGCCTTCAACAACATCAGGGGTAAAGTATCGTCACCCATTCCTCGCTTAGATGACATGTTAGTTGGGTTACTGGGTCTAGTGTCTTTTCCAAAAAATTTATCTGAAAAGCGGATATCCCAAATTAGAATGAAAAAAGATGAAACTTGCAATATTGTAATTTGTTCTTTTTGGGAAGTTGTGGGGATTTCATGGAAACCTAAAAAATTGTATCAGGGTAGAGATGCTAATTCTTGAGCTACTTCTGGAAGACATTATGGGGTAAGTTAGGAACTAAGTTATTGTTTTTTTTACTACTTTTTCATCCAAAAAACTAATGGGGCCAAAATAAGGTAGTAAATCGAACTTTTTTCAACTTTTTTTGAGGGGCTGTCCCCTTTAAAAAAACATTAAAAGTTTGGAGGAAATTGGGTTTTCGCATTTTTGAAAATTTTCCCATTTTAAAGGGACAATGCATTTTTGCTACTAAATTTACTCCTTTTGAAATTGTGTATGGTTTTTTTAAACCCAAAATAAAAATCCTTTGGGATTTAACACCTCTGCCTATTTCTGAGTATGTTAAAACTAGATGGCAAGAAAAAGAAAAAATTTTTTAAAACAGATCCTTGGGGAAAGGGGAAACTAAACATTGGGGCGAAAAAAACAGAGCAGTAGGAAACAAGGCCAAAAAGGGGGCCCTCGACAAGCTGTCTTTGAACCTGGAGATTGGGGCTGGGTTTTCCCCTCACAAAAAAGTGGTTTCCTGTGCCCGCGTCAATTTTAAAACTACTTCCTAGAGGTGATGGACCCTTTAAATTCTTTAGCGCATCAAAGGGTAATGCATACAAATAGATTTAACCCCGGTGAGTATCAAGTGAGTGCTACCCTTTAATGTTATTGATTTGAGTCCTTTTGATGCAGGGCGAAAGATTTGAGGACAAATCCTTTTCAAGAGGAGGTGAAATGGAGAGGTTAATTATAAAGAGGCTCCAAAATACTTGCTTAAGTTTAGAAAAGTATATTAGGGTTGGGAGGAACCATTTAATCTCTCCCCATTTAGCAGTTTTTTCAGGTATTGAAAAGAGTATACTAACATTTTTCCCAATGAAATTTTCCAGCAAAAGGTTTCCACCTTTTTGAGAGGGATAGAGCAAAGCTTTTTATTTTTAATTGCCTATTCAAATATTACTAAAAACCAAAACCCGCATTTGAAAGAATCCCGAGGGGGCAAGGAAATTGAAGCGCCGAGTAGATGAAAATTTGGGTTTAACATAGGGTTTGGTTTTTGAGAGAGTCTTTAACCCAAAAACGCTGTTCCCGCCCTTTTTTATTCCTAAAAAAGGAAAGGTATTTGGAGAATGTTATTTAATAGCAAAGCAATCAAAAAAAATCACCCTCAAAAATAGGGACCTATTCCTAGACTTGATGATTTTGTTTTGAAAGAGCTGAAAGGTTCATAGGTTCCCTTTTCCAAAAATAGATCTTAAAAAACGGATATCACCAAATTCGAATGAGAGAAAGGGGTAATGGGAAAAAACCGCTTTTAAAAAAAAACGTCATGGACCCGTATAAGTGGTTGGTTATCCCTTTGGTTTGAGTAATTGCTCCTAGTGCCTTTATGAGGTTGAAAGAACCCTGTATTGAAAGAATTTTCTAGGAAAATTTGTTGTTTTTTTATTTTGAAAGATATTTTTGGGTCTACAAACAAAACCTAGAACAAAAATGTAGAGCCCTCTTCCCGGGGAGTATTTTCAGTATTGAGGACACAGCAGCTATTTGCAAAAATCCAGATGTGTTCCCCTTTTTCGAAAATTGGGGGGTAGCCTTTTTGGGGTTTTTTTGTATCGGTTCAAGTGTTAGGGTGGAAAGAGGAGAAAGTGAGGGCAATCAAGGGAAAGACCCCAAAACCTACTTCAGTTCTGAGGGAAAAGTTTTCATGGACTTGCTCCTTTTATAGACGCTTTGCCCAAAAATTTCAGTGGTATTGTCAGTCCTCTCACAAACTGACAAAAAAAGAGTGTCCCCTTTTTAAATCGGGAGTGAAAACGCTCAGGGGAGTTTTGAAGAGGTAAAAGAAAAACTCACTTGTGCTCCATTATTGGCTTTCCCCTAATTTTGCCAAAGTTTTTGAGTTAAAAAATGTGATGCTTCTGGGTTTGGGAATTTGGTGCTGTAATAATGAAAGGAAAAAGGGTGACCATAGCATATTTTAGTGAGAAGTTGAGGGGTGCAACTTTAAAACTATTCCATATATGAAAAGGGAAAATTTTTATTTCTTAGTGAGAGCTCTCTTTGACGTGGAGTTTTATCCCCTTTCCAAAGAAAAGTTTATTATTTATACAATCATGAACCCCCTTTCAAACATTTCAGGGGACGGTAGCATTTGTCTAAGCCCCAAAGCTATGGGGGTTAAATAGAGCCATAATGGGAGCCAAGCCCGGAAGAGGAAAATGCAGATCCTTTTGAAGGGGCCACCTGGACCGATCACAAAACTCGAGCAAAACGATTCAAGGATGCACTTAACGGGTTGAAAAGGATGTCCATGAAGCCGGAAAGGATTGGAGCAATCAGGGAAGTTGGAAAGGTTTGGAACAACCATGGGAATTCCCCTTTTGCTCTTGTACAAGTCATAATAGAAAAAGGGGTTTTTGAAGAGGGCGTTCTTTAAAAAGGCACGGTCGTGAAGGAGTCTGGAGGTTACACAGAATCATAAAAGGGTTCTTTTTACACTGTTCAAAAGGAAACGGCCGTTTTAAAGGTGTCAAAATTTCCACAGGGAAAAATACAACCCCCTAGAAAGGGACAAAAGGTCGTGTAAAGTTGTCAAGAATTTTCCCCATAAAGATACGCGACTAAAAGTACACATCGTGTACCTCTCCTACGGGCCACTCAAAGGGCCGGGCGGCCTTCAACCCATACCCCCACCCCGGGGGGGGGGGGGGCCTTTACGTTTCCCTTTTTTTTTTGTTTAATTTTTCCCCCAAAATAATGAAAGGGTTAAAGTTTTGTTTTGGGGGCCATTATTTTTTACGAATTGTAAACCCTAAAATAAAGCTCCTAGGGGTTTTGAACGGATAGAAAAAAAGAATATACAACATTCAATTTGAAAACACTTTGAAGAATTCCCCCTCTTGGTTCTTTAAGGAAATAAAACTAGAAATTATCGGATTTTTTTTCCGTGGCATTCATCCCGACCCTTAAACAAAACGGTTTTTTCGTCCTAAATTTTTGGCATCCCACAAAAATATACCAAGGTTTTTTGTCTCACTTATAGACAACAGGTTTTGGGGTTTCCCCCCTCGATTGTTTAGCATCTTGGGGGAGCAATTTCAAAGTATTGGTATTGGGTTTCGGTCACATGTTGGCGTAGTTCGTATCATTTGGTTTTCAGAGCAAAACCGATTTCGGGATCAGTGGGGGGAAATTTCTGGGGGTTTTTTCCCCTTTTGTGATATAGTACAAAATGGGTAATCAGAACATTGTTGCTGACGACCTTTTAATCACACCCGAGGTATGTACTTATCACTTCTCTCAATCTAAACTGTTGTGGTTTGAATTATTGAAAGACCAAATAACTATATGTGTTGCTGAAATTCAGACTGTATATGAGAAGGATTTTATGGGGGACAAGATGTAATGATGAGCTATTACGGATTGAGGCGGGTTTATGTATAAATCGAGGAAAAACTATGTATCCGTCTGGATCTGTGAAGGAGTTATTGGAGTGCGAGGATGAGCACATGCAGGTCATATTGTTAAGACATTTGGGCGTGAGAAGCGAGAACCCTAGCCATATTGAGGGAGAATTTCTACATTGGAAGGGTATGATAAAGGATGTCCATGAGGGTTTATTTAAAGGTAGTCGGCTATTTGTAAGAGAGCTAACAGGGAAGAACGATGGCATAGGTTGAGTACGTGCCTTTGCTTATACCAGATAAACCCTTGGATTGATATCAGTTGATTTAGTGTTGGGATTACCTAAAACCCAGCAAAGGGGGAAAAGACTCTATTATAGTGGCGTTGTTTGATTGATTCACACAAAATGTCACAACTTTTGTGCTTGTCACAAAAAAGCATGATGCTCTTTTTATTGACTACACAACATTTTTGTGTAGGAAAATTGTCAAATTACATGGAGTTCCACACAGCATAGTAATCCGATAGAGACACTAAGTTTCTCCTAGTTTCTTTTGGAAGAAATTAATTGAAAAGACTAGGTACTAAGCTTAGTACAATACCTCTTGCCATCCACAAACAGAACGGACAAACAGAAAGTTGTCAACCACAACGCTTGGGAATCTACTCAGAGCAACAGTTGGCAAAATCTTACTCTGATATGGGCACTTGTGATCTTCCTATTGTTTGAAGTCACTTACAATATGTCTACTTAAAGTTCAACCAGTAAGACTCCCTTTCAAGTTGATACACTCAGAACATATAGATATAATGGGAAGCGTAAATTGCAGAGCAAGTGCACTGGTCGTACAATCAAAGTAATAAAGATGGTGAAAGTAAGGTTGTCGAATCCCTCGAGGAACTCAATAGAGTACTAATCTATGGCAATTCTTAGCAATATCTAGTTGAATTAAAAAAAGGGGTTATTGTGCAAATGTCAAATCTAAAAATTTAATCTTAAAGCAACAAGAGAAAAATTTTATGACGGAATCTATCACTAATGAACAAGGGAAATTAGAATTTCACCCTAGACATTATAGTTAATCAAATTGCCTACCAAGTTATGTCAACTAGTGGCTATAAGGTTATTCAATGAGTTTAGACAATCCTTTTTAGGGATGTTTTGACCTTAACACAATTATCGGCTTCCCGCGTCTCTCCATCTTAACCAAAGAATCAAAATTATGTTCATACACACTCCACGCTCAAACAACTAATGCCCTAAATCAATTAACCCTAATCCACTTAGTGATTAAATAACAAGAAACATTGCATTGCGCCCTCCATCAAACTCTAATTAAACCAATTATCGCAACTCCCGCATGATAAACAATCTAATAAGAAATTCCAAACAAATCCTAATCAATTCCCGTATCAAAAGGATTTCTAACAATTATAATCAAAGACGATTATAATTGAAATCAAAGGATTTGCAATCAGATAATCCTAACTAAATTCCTAATTACATAACGAAGATGGCTACAATTATCCTTTTAACAATCTAGAGTTTCATCCAATTTTCCCCACAAGGATGATTTAGAACATAATTGTATGAAGTTGCAATAAAAACAATTGAAATAAAGAGTGCAATGGAATTCATATTAAACAACTAATAAATGGCATAAAAGAAAATAAAGTTATGAAACCAATGGTTCTTATAATCTTCAAGAGCTTCAATCCTTTCAAAACATGATCCTTGAATTCCATCAATTCTCTGAAAGCAAACTCTACAAATGACATTCTTCCTTACAAACTAAAACTTTGAAAAATCTAAAGTACATCTAAGGAAATTCTAATGCTTCAAAAGACATAGACAAATGATTCTAAAACAAAGAAGAAGAACAAAAGGATTTCTAAACAAAAGAAAGGATCTATACCAAATAAAGGATGCCTCACAAGGTTCACACAAGGGGTCTATTTATAGACTCCAAAGAAGCGGAGGGGGCTAGGTTGATCTGATATGAATATTGAGTCATGAAATTAATTCAAGATATGATTTTGGACAGCAGTTCTCGCTATGAGCATCATCCGGAAGTAATGCGAAGGCCGGTCTCAACGGCCGGCGGCCTTGAATGTAGGCCCGATTAAAGAGCCGCGGCTTTGCTTCTATTTATTAGCCGGATTTTAAAAACGCTCAAGACCGCGGCATTTGAATGTAGGCCGCCCCAAGGAACTGCGGCTTCAGTGCAATCCTTCGCTCACTTTCTTCAAATTTTTGTGATAAAACTCCTCCAATTAAACTTTGTAATTTTACTTTTGTCCTCAAAACCTGTATTTTCACAATAAATACCAATTAAGTATCAGTTCATTATATTTTCTATAATACTAATAAACATAAATTTAATATAAGTTCCAAAAGAAAATATAAGTAATAATGTCGATCTTATCATCATCCCCACACTTGAAACTTTTGCTTGCTCCTCAAGCAAAATAATTGATTTAACAAGAGAATCCATGCATTGAACTTCAAGTTGGCCCATTGTTCTGACATTAACTCTGAAATTTTGCGTAAACTAGTATTATCTAGTTGAAATTTAGTAGTTTAATCTAAATACAACAGATTTTTAATCCAGTGTTTACAATAGAAACAATACTTAGTCCATACAAGGAAAACACATTCATTTAAACTTCATTGGTTATTAGCAATGATCACTCCCCTCAATTTTACTTCATCTAAACAAGATAACAAGGATTGAAAGCATATGGTATTCCATTTTTTCTAGAATTGTCTCCCCCCTTTTTTTTTTTTTTTTTTTTATATTTTCCTTGATTGGCAGCGGAGTGAGAACTTCACTCTTTTGAGGGACCAAAAAGCTCGCCCATGTCTCAACCTGACTGCATTCAGGAGCGTACTAATATCTTTTATCCTTTCCGCCCTTCATCAGTTTATTGAGTTGAGTTCATGAGTCGGCACATCCTGGGCTCATCGCGGTTAAAGTGAACCAGGTTTTAAAAGGGACCCCTATCGAACTCTTTCCTCACAACTAACATTTAAGAATATGGATTCTCTTACTCACTTTCACTGAGGTTATTGGAACGTAAAGGCTTTTCTTTTTGTCTTTTTTTCTCTCATCTTCTTTTTTAAGGGATCACACTAAGATAAACACATATTTCTCCTTTGACCCTCTTTCACTAGGTTTAAGGGTATATCCTCAAAGAAATCTTTCTAAGAGAGATTTATCCCAACCAATTTATCCTTAGAAGTAAAACTGCTTTTTTTTTCAACTTAAGGACTCACTCTCAAGTTCAAAAGGCTCAACATAGGTAAACCCCTTCTCTAGAGATTTTACCTTAAAATATTTAACTTGTAAACTAGTCACAACAATTGCGATAGGGCACCAATCTAATTCAATTCAGATTTGCCATTGAAAACACTTAAGACATAAATAAAGCATGGATTGTGTAAGGCTCAATGATGTGTGCAATCATCTACTTCTCACATTTATAATCCTCTTCCCCACACTAAATTGGCAATGTCCTCACTTGTTTCCTAATATCATCACAAAATTAACGGAAACGAATGTCACTTGCAGAAATTTGAATACTGGTAACCTTTTCCCTGGTATAAAAATTGTTCATCAGGAAGAAAATTCCTTCTAAAATGTCATCATCCCTGGAGTGTCCCTTGGAATGACACCCGCAGCTCTTATCCCAGCCCTTGAATTACAGTTTTTTTTTTTTTTTTTTATTTTTTTCTCTTTAACGAAACTATTATAGAAACTTAATAACTACCATGGTCTCTCCTCCTCATGAAGCGCTGTTTTATAGTCCACAGCCTGATTATCAGGGTTAGCATTACATCAAGGTAGTTTAAACAACTCCTTCAACTCACCCATCGTTTTCAGAATTTAGTATTTCCCAAGCTCCTTCCAGGTATGGTGCCCTTCATTCTTTCAGCCTTCCACCAATGTTTTGTAGGTAGAATCAACAAACTTAGCCATCTGATGTGATGTCCTCCCTTGACCATCCCAGGAACAATTGTCCACCTACCTGCAATTCACACACTTGCCTTAAGACATCTGCGCTGAATTCTTTTGTCATAGGCGCTTGATTAATGTGAGGCCATGGATTTCCTACAGAATTCATACACTTATAACCAAACAATTGATTAGAAAAGACATTAGGTTCAAGGTCTCCATAGGCATTAGTGGTCGGCACTGGTGCTTCTCATAGTATCCGTCTGTCTTCTCCAAAAGCCAACAACATTTTCAGTCTGGGGTACTTGTTCACGACCTTTGTTTTCTGCTCATCTTCATCCCCACAATCATCTATCTCATTCAAGACAGCTTCAAGAGTGGTTTGCCCTACATCTTCCCTCCACATCATTGTAGTAAATTTCACCCTCAGCAATATGTCCAGAATACATTGCTTTCCTCATAGACAAAAACACAGATCATACATATCAAATGTTACCTGGTCATCTAGTGCTCTAAGGTGAGCTTACCTTGTCCTACATCAATTAGAGCTTACCTTTGGCTAGGATGGGCTTCCTAAGATCATGGGTACCTCTTCAATCTTCTTCCATTTTCCAAGACATAAAAGTCCACTGGGACAAGATGATTTTGTCCACTTTTACTAGACATTCTCCACTATTACCCCTTTGGGGTACTTGACTCTTCATCCGCAATTTAGTAAGGTAACGTGGCGTCTCCTTACATTCTCCAAGTCTCGATAATAATTTTCTTAAATGGACAGAGGCATTAAATTTAACTCACTTCTGCACCAGAATCTTATAAGTACATTCAACAAATTAAAATTAACCAATAGTGAAAGGAACAAGATGAAAACTCCCTGTCTCTTTGTTTTCTCGCAAATGGATAAATTCTTTTGTAAGATCATAGAACATTCCCCTATAAGCATCACTGGTTCATTCCCTTCATTTCTTCCTCTCTTTGTGCGTAAAATCCTTCATGAACCTAGCCAGATGATGCATCTGCAGCGAACGATAGCCCTCTGCAAAAGGAATGTTAATTTGCAATTTTTTAAAGACTTCTAAAAAATTTAGCAAATTGTGAATCAATTGGTTGTTGCTTCCAGCCTTCCTAGGAAAGAGGAATAAGAAGGATACATATGCTTTCACTTTTGGTGAATTTTGCTTTGGCTCCTCTTCCTTTGTTTCCCCTTTATCTTTCCCTAGGTTAACCTCCTCTTCCTCAAGTTTCTTTATCAACCAATTCCTTACCACTTTATTAATCATATACAATTTACACCCATAGGATTTGCTCAGTATTGCAGGTAAGACCCAGATGGTCTAATTACTCCAACTGTTGAAGACATTTGACTAAGCTAATTTTCAAGATTGCCCTATCGGCTTGTTGATTTTGGCAACATTTTCATCTTTTGCATCATAAACTATTCATGATTTCCCCCTTCCATTTTAGACGACCTGCTGAGAAGAGGGTATTATGATTTAGGATTATATGTATTGATGGGGAGTATTATGATTAGGACCTTGCTTTGAAATCCAGGGGGTTTCAAGTGCGATTGTTTAATCATTTCTCCATGAGAAATTTGGATGTTACGCCACCCTGGATGTAGGGTGTATGAATAGGGCCTTGATTTCCTCTTTGGAAATTGTTGAACAAAATTTCTACTTGCACTTCCATGGGATAAGGAGGAAAAGGTTTCAGTGGGCACTCAAGAGTGGGGTGTTTTGTCCTGAGCATAACTCACAATAAGAAAAGTGATCTAACAATTTGAAAGAACAAGGTGCAGAGGTAGCTTTTACTTACCCTGGGCGTAAGAGCAGAAATCTGAGCTGTTAAGCGTGTGCTAATATCATTCGACAATCGATGCCACTCTAGATCTCTATACCTCTTTCATGTTGCCAATTATGTGCACTAGAGGCCATTTCATCAACAAAGCACTAGCCTCATCATATGTCTTCTTCTCATTAATGCACCACCAGAAGCAGCTATCTATCCAGAGATTCTACAATGTGTTCATCTAAACTGAGATAGAATATCTCAATAAGGAGACTTACTGGTAATCCATGATGGTGGCATTATTCCTAATTTGCCTCCTTAAATCTTTCCCAATGCTCAATAAGTGATTCACTCACTAAACTTACACGTATGAATTTGTGATGTATCCATTTATCCTTATCCTAGCAGTTCTAGCGGGTGGCAAAATAACTCCTTAAAAATTGTATATGGAGAAGGATTCCCGTACCCAAGTGGTTACAAGAGTCTTGTGCAAAGAATTGTATCCAGAGCCCTAGCTTTTCTCTCTAAGTGAAAAATGGAAAAAGTTGTAGCCTAAGTTACATTCATCAGACATACATTATTCCATTTTCACTGTATTACAATATTGAAGGAAATACTGCATAAGCTCATCAGGACTTTCATTTGGCACTATCCTCCAAATTGATTTGATCTGAACCATTGATGTAACACGAGTGGCCTGGTTTTAACTCCGAAATTATTAGCACTGAATTGTTGTCTTCTAATCTTGCAGGACTCTGAAAACAACAGAGTACCTAAGTGAATTCTCGAAGGGCTCTACCAAACACCCCTGAAATCTGATTGTATGTTCTCATCTGCCATGTTCGCAGTTCTTCCTTACTTCTCTGCTCCTCTTCTAAGTTGGTCGAGCAAGCTGCGTCATATATACCTTCAAGATAATTGGAGTAAGAAGTCCAGCACTTCTACTCTTGCGCAAAAAATAACCTTAACAGAGAGATGGACAACGATCACACAATGATCAGAAAATTAAATCTAAAAAAAGTGGTGAAAAAAAGTTGAGCGATCCCTCGAAACCCAATAGAGACTAATCTAGGCAATTCCTATCAAATCTGGGAATTAAAAAAGGGGGTTTTGAATGTCATCTAAATTTAACTTAAAAAACATAAAAAAATTTATGACAATCTACAATTTAAACAGGAAATTTAAATTTCACCCAAATTTGTTTAACCCAATTTGCTCCCAATTATTCAACTAGGGTTTATAAGTTTTCAATGAAGTTTAAAAATCCTTTTTGGGGATGTTGACCTTAAATAAATTTAGCGGTTTCCGCGTCTCCATTAAAACCAAAGGGATAAAAAATTAAAGTTCATACACCCCCATGCAAAAACCCAACTAATCCCCTAAATCAATTAACCCTAATCCCTTTGTGAAAAATTTAACAAGAAACATTGCATTGCGCCCTCCCTAAACTCTAATTAAACCAATTAATGCAACCCCCGTATTGATAAACAATCTAATTAAGAATTCCTAACAAATCCTAATAAATTTTCCCGTATCAAAGGATTTCTAAAAATTTTAAATCAAAGACGATTATAATTGAAAACAAAGGAATGCATCAGATAATCCTAATAATTCCTAATTACATAACATGGCACAAAAAATCCTTTTAACATTCTAGATTTCATCCAATTTCCCACAAGGATATTTAGAACATTTAGTATGAGTTGCAAAAAAAACAATTTTAAAAAAGAGGAGCAATGGAATTCATATTAACAACTAATAAATGGGGGTTTAAAGAAATAAAGGAAATTTAAACAATGGTTATAACTTCAAGAGCTTCTATCTAAAAATACTCCTTGAAAATTCTTCAATTGAAAGCAAACTTTAACAAATGACATTCTTCCCTTTAAACAACTTGGAAAATCTAAAGAAACCTAAAAGGGAAAATTTTAATATTCAAAAAAAGGAAATATCTAAAAAAAAGAAGAAGACAAAAGGATTCTAAACAAAAGAAGGATGCTTAAACCAAAGAAAGATGCCTCCAAGGTTCACACAAGGGTCTATTTATAGTCCAAAAGAGGGGATAATTGATCTGAGGATTTGGAGTCAGCAAATTAATTAAAAATACATTTTGGAGAGTTCTCGAATGAGATATCCGGGGGGTAATGAAGGCCGGCTCAAGCCGGCGGCCTTGAATGTAGGGCCGGTTAAAGGCCGGGGGCTTTTTTTCTTTTTAAGGGCCCGGGTTTAAAAGGCGGCTCAAAGGGCCCGGGGGCCAAGAAGGCCCGGGAGGGGGGGTTGTGCAACCTTCGCCACTTTCAATTTTGTGGGAAAAAATCCCTCCATTAAAATTTTAATTTCTTTGGGCCCAAAACCTGTTTTTCACAATAAATACCATTTTAATACATTTTCTTTAATTTTCTTATAATATAAAATAAATTTAATAAAAAGCCAAAAGAAAAATATAAGTTAATGTGATCTTATCAACATCCCCCACACTTTAACTTTTGGGTTGTCCCCCAAAACAAAAAAATGTTTAAAAGAAAATCATCATTAACTTCTGTTCCATTGTTCTGACCTTACGAAATTTTAAAATAGTATATCAAAATGAAAATTATGTAGTAAAAATAAATACCCAAAAGAATTTTAATCCCCTGTTTAACAATAGAAAAAAATAAAAGTATCGAAAAAATTCATTTTAAAATTTTTGTGTTTGAAACAAACCTCTCCCTCAAAGAAATTCCTAAAAAAAGATAACAAAATGAAAGCATATTAAAACCATTTTTTCTAGAATTTCTCCCCCCCCCTTTTTTTTTCTTTTTTTATTTTGCCTTGAGGCGGGGTGAGACTTCAAATCTTTGAGGACCAAAGCTCGCCCATTCAACCACTTCATTAAGGGACTAAATTTTTTCCTTTCGCCCTTCTCGATATTGTCGATTCATTGAGTCGGCACTCCTTGGCCCATCGCCTAAGTGACCAGGTTTTAAAGGGACCCCCTACGAACTCTTCCTCACACAAACATTTAAGATGGATACTCTTAACTCACTTTCCTAAGATATTGGAAGTAAAGGCTTTTTCATTGTAATGGACTATCTTTTATGTTTATTTTCATTTTGGGAACACTTTCATATTTATCGTAATTATCCATTTAGGACTGGCCACCTTAAAGTAGCATAGGTTATAATATTTGTACATATACTAACCTAAAGGGAGCAAGTATAAATACTTGCTTAAAGTAGGTTTGAGGAGGCCATTTATCATAACTGAACTTCTAATTTTAACGTGCGAGAGAGGTTTAAGGCTTATTACTAATTCAATTGCTCTTATCAATCTTCAAATCCCAATTTGAGGTTGTAGCAGTGGCCTTCAAGGTTAATTTGTGAGTAATATAAAATTTACTTTTGCTTTTTGCAATTTCCTTTTCTCTTAAGAGTAATATCTACGGGTTGGACATTGGTTGAGTTTATTGACACCGAATTTGACTTAATTTTTAATCAAATTGTGTTGCTTAATTGATTGGGTTTTAGCCTTAGTTTTAACCTTCAATTTCGCATCTATCTTGGAACTGTGGGTCATTTTGTTGGTAAAGTGGAAATCACCGAAATTGGATCTTTTTATTCTTGTTGTAATTCACGTAAATTCTTGTGATCAAGAGTTTTGAGTTATATTGGAAAAGATTATCATTGTGGATTGTTTAATGCACTTGAGCATCGGATTTCAATATATCTCCATTAAGGGTTCACGCAATTTATGATCCTAAATCACAAACCTGTTTTAAATTGTGAATGAAGTTGAGTTAACAAGAATTATGGAAGATAAATTACGTTCAGCAAAGGAAAGGAAGCCTCGGATACAAGGCTGTTAGCTCAAATGCAAGCTACCCAAATGGAGAGAGTGAAACTCTATATATGTATAATTTCCTCCTGCTTTTCTGAATTCATACCATGTAATATTATCTGCTCTTTCTCTTCTAAACAGTTACATAAAATAGTATGCGTAAGTGCTTAGTTAATTGACAACGATTAGACTAACCATGTGCAATTAGTTACATTCTCCATGCATGAGGATCTGGAGAAATAATTCTCCATAGCTGGCCCCAATAGTCTATTAGGTTATCTATTATTATTATTTTTTCATGTGAACCAACAATAGAAGCCCACACACGCCCAGACTCCTCAACCCATCATCCACTTCGGAAAACCCCACCCGTAACTCTAATCCCACACGACAGCTGCAATCCACTTCATTCACTTTAACCCACTTCCCTCTGTTCTTATCTGACCGTGACAGCACATTTAATCCCTAACCCCGATTTTTCCCCTGTCCAGTCCCTCGACTAAAATTCCCTTTCCACAAGGGTGCTTGAGGAAACCTCAAGCACGTCAAATCTACTAAAAATTTCCCACGTCGCATACCGAAGGTGGTTCGATCTCTCCACAAAATAGAGTCCCATCGCGTTAAACTTTGTGTTCCCCTGTAACCATTTTTCTTTCCAAAATTTGAATGGGAGTTTTTAACTCCTTCTCTTCCTTTGTACAGTAAACGACGGCAAGCAGCTCGTCCTCTGGACCTGCAAAAGCTTTAGGCTGCGAGACAAGGAAGGTAAGGGTGGATATTCGCCTCTCTTAGAAGATCTAAGTGGTAAGCCACTTTAAAGAATCTATGCCTAGTACCTTATATGGCCCGAGCACTCAGCGGAGCTTTTGATTAGGAGTATCTTCCTCACACTCACCTGTTCAAAGAGGGTTGTATTTTTTCTAATAATACCTAGTTCCCCTATGTTAAACTCTCTTCGGTCCTCATTCCTATCAGCCTGCTACTTCATGCCTATTTTAGCATCTTTTTAGATGGAATTTCAGTATGCTTATAGTATCTTCCTCCCGACGTCTTACATGCTACATTAACAGTGGCGTTCCTAGAATCCTTTGGATGTAAGGGAGGGCGTGTAGTTGGAGGTGGTACCGCATATAGATCTCAAGGGTGTCTTCTTAAGCACTAACATGGTAGATTAAGTGTTGTACCAAAATTCTGTTAAGGATGTAATGCGTCCCCATTTCTTAGGGTTGTCACAGTCATACACCTTAAGTAAGTCTCCCAGCATCTGTATAACTATCTCTGTCTGGCCATCCGTCTGCGGAAGATTACGTCCGTTGAACAATTCAGCTCAACTCCTTGCAATCGAAGAACTCTTCAAAAATGAACTAACAAACACTGGATCCCTATCACTGGTTGATGCTTTCCGCGAGCACTCAATGCAATCTGTACACACAATCCAATATAATATGTGCCACTGTGGAGTTGCCAGTAAGGATGCGGGAGTGACATGAAATGAGCATACTTGCTCAGGCGGTCCACCGTTACAATAATTACCTCTCGTCCATTAGACTTAAAGCAGCTCAATAAAGTCCATAGTTACCTCAGCCCAACAAGTATTTGGTATTGGCAGCGGTTGTAAAACCCCTTTCAAACCCCGTGCTAAATTTTTTGCTCTGGCAAACCCAAAAAATCCTGACAATTTCCCCACATCACGCCTAACTTGGGCTAATAAAAAAAAAATTTATCTTTTTATAGGTAGTATGAGGCCCCCCGTGTCCCCCTAATACCCATAAAGGTACATCTTTAGTAGTTTCCCCTTTTAAGTTCAAAAAAATGGCCCCCCCCCCCACCTGCCCTCCCCTTAGCAGCCCCTGATCCAGGGTGAAATGCCTATAATCTTCTCCCTTCTTGAAAGGGGATTCAATGGTTTTTTGGTAACCCCCAGGGAAAACCAACTGTTCCTCAGCTTCCCCCCCCCAATTTTTAGATTGGTTGGGTGACTGCTATTGCAAACAAAAATTTCCCAAATGTTCCTTTTTGGGACAAAAAGGGGTCAGCTGCTTTTATTAGCTCGACTACTTTTTTTCCCCTTTTCCCGTAAACCATACCCAAAAACTTTTTGGTTTTAAAAAATTTTTTGTTGCGAAGTAAAACCCAGCCTCTGTTCAGCAATTTTTTCAAACTCTGAGATCCCTCTTGATGACAAAGTGTCTTCCCATTAGGTAGTGTTTTCCACCTCTCTACTGCATAAACTAGGGCCCCGGGGGTTTCCCTTTTCAAAACACAGACATTTTCCCTTTCTTTTATGTTTTTTGTTTTGGGTAAAATAAGCTAAGGATGATGCCTTGATTTAAAAACAGCTTTCCCCCTCCTTCTCCACTAGCATCCGTTTTTCCACCACAAACTCCTTATTATAGTCAGGGAGCTTTTAAAAA
>JBBMOL010002204.1:0-27257 GCA_037954665.1 Laguncularia racemosa | reverse complement strand
CGAAACCCAAATACAACTAACCCCTTTCTCAGCAAGGCTCTGTTGTTTCTCAATTAGATTAATAAAAGAGGGGGGGGGAATTGTTTTAATTATTTAAAAATTTTCATTTTTGAAAATTAAACTAAACCCCTTGACTAATAAAATTACGTGAATAACAATAATGAAGAACAATAATGTGCAATAAATAAAAAAAAAAAAAAGAAAAATGCTCAGTTTTTTATAAGGTTCCCCCCCAAAGGTCGTCCTTTTTTCCCGCTCCAACCCGGGGTTTCCGGGGTTGTGTTTTACTATATAAAACAAATTAAAGGGATATTAAAACAAAGCCTTTAAAAGGAAAAGTTCATTTGTTGAGCCTTTTTAGCTTCTTCACAAAGCAAAAATCACCCCAACTACAGTGATGAAACAAAAAACAATTCCTTATTCAAAAAAAAAGGAAATTTTTTCCAACAACATAAATGAGGAATATAAATTTTTTCCTTAGATTCGGGTTTTATGAAAAAGATTTTTGCTTGAAGATGTTTGAGTCTTTTCTTCGTGTGTCGTTTTTCTTTCAAAAAACTTTTCTTCTTTTTTTTATTGTTAACAACGTTAAACCCAAACTTTTTTTTCTTTTGTTTTAAAAACACTTTATATATGGAGAAAACAAACGGTATTTTCCCAAAGTGAAAATTCTTAAATTTTTTTTTTGAATTTTAAATTTCAAAATAAGGTTGGATTTTTTGGAGAAGATTTGCATTCCGTGATTTTCTTTTTAAGGAAAAAGCTTGGAAAATTATTTTGCCCGAGTCTTCTTTGGATATATCTTTTGGGAAATAAAGTTTTTTGAAGATATCCCTCAAATTGTGGAACCATATTTTTTTTTAAACAACCAACCTTTATTTTATCTTTGTAACTGCTGGGATTCCAAAAAATATATTTAAAAATACCCAATTTTAAAATTGGGAAAAAAAATTTTGTAAATCTTAATGATCTCCTTTTTCTAAAATAAAATTTTGAAAAAAATTCTTGTAAAATTTATTTTAAAATTTAAAAAAACTTTGATAAAAAAATTTCCAAACTTTAGTAAAAACATAAAGTTGTTACCCAAAAAAAATTGGGCCCACGGGGAAAACTAGGCCTTGAAATTTTTAAAACTATCAAAAAAAATTTTTTAAAATTTTAATGTAGAAAAATTTGTAAAAAAAACATAAAAAGGTTTTGAAAGGTTTCTAAAACCCAAACCCTGGAAAACTGTCTCCAAATTATAAAGGGTTCTGAAAGTCTTTTAAAAGGTTAACTCGATAACTAGGATACATACACAATTTGAAACCCCTTTTATTTTTCAGAAAAAAAAAATTTATTTTATATAAAATTTTAAAAGGTTTAAACAAGTTCTGTCTCCGGGTTCAACTTTGGGAAAAATTCCCATTGCTATCTTTTTGAAACAGCTTCGGGACTGCTTAAACATTCTTTAAACCCCATTTTTTCCCTCTTTTGTTAACATCAAAACTAAATTAGAGAACAAACATTTCCCTAACATTAGCTTTCTCCCCTTTTTTATGAAAAACAAAAACCCCATTAGATATTCAAAATTTAAAAAATTTCATTTTTAAACAATAAAATTTCCTAAAAACGAATCTAAATTTTTCCCTTTTAAAACAGAATTCAAGCAAATAGAATCATTAAAACCCCAATAAACTTTTTGACATAAGCCCCATAAGCAATATAAAATCATTCATAAGCGGGGAAAAGCAGTATTGATCAAAATTTAAAATCATTCCCCCCTTTTTTTTTAACAGAAAAAGGGGGGATATCCCCCCCTTTAATCGATGCTAAAATAAAAAAGAATTTTTTTTAAAAATTGATTCAAAAACAAAATTAAGATAAAGAACTAAGATTTTCTGGATCTTGTGACCGAGGGGTAGAGGGAGGGGTTTGGAATTTTTGGTTGAGGGAAGGTTTCTCTAGGAAGTACCCAAGTCGATGAAAATGGGGGGGGGGCCAGAGGGGAACAAAATCGGGAAAATTTTTGTTGGTTAAGAAGAGTTGTTTTCCCAACAGGGGGGGACTTGTGAAAAAATTGGGGGGTTTTTTAACCCGTCTTGGAGCCCAAAATTTTTGAAGGGTTAGTAATTTGAATCTAAATTTTCCTCACTTGTGAGAAAAATTTTAATCAACGCTATCACATTATTAGATAAATCTTGTTTGACTTTTCGCACAAAATTCTAATAGAGAATTCTATAGTGATGGAGATCGGTAAGCTTTTCTTAAAAATTTTTTTTGGGTTTTCAGAAAGAATTTCAGAAGTTTGTTTGACCTGTGATTTTTTTTGATTTTTGTCTCCTAAAATTTAAAAACTTTTGAAAAAACTTTATTTCTAAAAGTTGTTTTAAAACAAAAATTTCGATAGTTCATGTTTCAAACTTTTCGAAAAAACCTTCCCTTTATTTTTCCAGATCAACATTGGATTTAATTTTTTGTTCCACCCCTTCCCAGCCCTTCATAAGCTTTTGATTTTTTCCCCATGATCTGTTTCAACCTTTTTCTAGGTTTTTAAACTGGTTCTAAACCCTCCTTCTTGAACAGTTTTTAAAAAAGGGAAACCTATTTTTTTAAATATGCTTTTGATGGACAAAATGTGCCCCCAATTTTTTCGCCTTCCACAAAAATTTCCTTAAACAAAGATGGACATGTGGAAAAAACTTCTTTACCTACCCTTTTTTAATTAAATATTTAAAAATGAGTTTGGTAGGAAAAATTACCCCTTTTTAAACACAAAAAATGATAAATTTTTTCCCCAAAATACCAAACTTTTTTTATTCCCCAAAAATTTGATCAATGCCCTCTAAAAGCCATGTCCAATTTTTTTTTGTTAATATTGCATAGAAAAATTTGGCCCTTTTCTATGGACATTAAAGTAAAACTCCCCTTCCTTGGAATAGACTTTCCCAACAATTATTCTTATGTTTGATTCGGGGGGAAACAACTCAAAATCAATGACATTGTTCTTTTCCCAAAACCCATTTGTAAGCCTCCTTTTATAGCGATCTTTCCCTAGGCATGTTTTTAACCCTCTACTTCTTCATTTACTCATGTAGATGTAGACTTTTTAATTACATTGCCTAGAAATTGAAATGCTTGACCCACATACTCGGGAAAACTAAAAAAATTTCCTGCCGCAAGACTTTTAAACTTCCAAAAAAAATTTTTTGACACATTCCCATAAACTGGAACTTAAGTAGGCAAGGTTCCATGATCCTAGGGGTTTTTAAATTTTCATTCCGAAAAAATTGCTTTACTAGAAAAGAAATTAAAATCCACAAAACTAAAAGGGAAACACCCCTCATTTTTCTTCTTTCGAAGAGTTTTTGGAATTTTGGGGGTTTCGGGAGTTGGTACATTCTTTTGTTTCGTTTTTCTTGGATGCTTTCTTGAGCGGAGAGGTTTTTTTGGGGTAGCCTTTTTTTTTTCCTTTTAAAGGGACGATGAGTGGGTTTTTTTAAAAAATCTTTTTGGGAAACCTTTTGTTTAGATTCAAAATCGGGGGAAAATTTGGTTCTCCTCATTGTGGTTCTTGTTTTTTTTCCGAAGAATTTAAAGATTTTTATGAATCACTAAAGGCTTGTTTGATGTTTTTTGTTTTGAAGGGATTTTTGTTTGAGGCTTTTGAGTTTTTAGGTTCCTTTTAGAGTTGCAATGAGAGAGGGGAAAAAGAACGTTTGGGAAGGAAGAGAATTAGAGAAGGAAAAAAAGGGAATGAAAAGAAAAAATATTTTAATGAATAAATTTTTTCAAATTTTCGAGGGGAAAAAAAAAATAAAAAGGGGTTTAAATTTCCCTTTAATTCATTTCAAATTTAATATTCAAATTTTACCTTTTAAGGCTTTAGTAAAAATATCTGCAAATTGTTTATGGGTTTGGGACAAAAAATTCAAATTTATATTCCTTTATGCACATGATCTTTTAAAAAAATGATGTCAAATTTCTATGTGTTTTTGCCCTAGAATGATGTACTGGATTTTTTTCAAAATTTTTTGCACTCTTTGTTGTACATTTAATTGGCCATTTTTTTAAAATTTATTCCATAAAAATTTAATTTTTTTGTTTTACCCATAAAACTTGTCCCACACCCAATTTCCAATAAAAAAACATATTAAAGCTTCAGCGTGGTTTAGAGAAACAAAATTTTTTTTTTGAAGACCAAAAAATTTAAATTTTATCACCTAGGAATTGAAAAATTTTTTTTTTTTCCCAGATGTGCTTTTTCTATAAATTTTTAAACATCCAGCTTTAATTTGCATCGGGGAATTTTCCTTTATTAGATCAAAATTTGATTTTTTGGGATCCCCAATGCCAAAATTAAAAGTTTTAAAATTTGATATTTGAAAATTCGCTTTAAAAGCTGATAAATAAATTTTTGTTGGTGCAGTTTGGGAAAATCTAGCACAAAAAACACACACTAAAACAAAAAAATAGGCCCCAAAAGTTTCAGCCCAAATAAAATTAAAGAACCCTTTTAAAAGGGATCCTTTTAAAGTTTTTCACTTCCCTTCTTTCCATTTAAGTCAGAGTCTAACCTTGAAAAGTACCCCTTAGGTGTTTTTAACCTTTTTGCATCCATTTTATCCAAATTTCTTCAAATTTTTTTTGTGTATTTTTTTTGGATGAAAAAAAATTTTCCTTCCTTTGTTTGTTTATTTAAAGTCCCAAAAAGAATGTCAATCTCCCATCTTTGACTTTTAAATTCTGTCGGCATGGTTCAGAAAAATTTCTTGCCACAAAAATTCTTTATTTAGACCCAAAGAAAATTTCATCCACATATATTTTAACAAACTAAGATTTCTTTATCAAATTTTTTCAAAAATTAAAGTGTGTAATTTTTCCCTCTATAAAAAACCTTTAAGATCAAAAACATATAAATTTTTTCATACCAAGCATTTGGGAGCTTGTTTAAAATTTTTTAAAAGGCTTTTTTTTAAATTTTAAAAACTTTGTCTGATTTGAAGGATTTTAAAAAACCAGGTGGTTGTTCCACTTTAAATTTCTTCCTTTATAAAACCTTTTAAAAAAAATGCATTTTTACATCCTTTTGAAAAATTTAAAAACCCTTATAAGAGGGATATGCAAGCTTTAAAACCGTATTGCTTTATTTCTAGCAACAGGTGCATAGTTTAATCAAAATATATTCCTTTTTTGTGAAAAACCCTTTTTAAGCAAATAATCTTGCTTTATTTCTTATAATTTTCCCAATCTTCATCTAATTTTTTTTTAAACACCCTTTAGTTCCAATTATAGATTTTCCCCTTCTGGGGTTTCCGGGGGGGGAAACAAAATTTCCCATAAATTGTTTTTTGAAATTGATTTAATTCTTTTTGAATAGTTTTTAATCCAATTAGCATCAAAAAAAGATTTTTCCAATCTTATTTGGTTTCCAATTTCAGATAACAACACAAAAATGATTTTCAAGTTTTTGTAGTTTGGGCTTTGGGTTTTAACACCCGATTGTATACACCTTTTATTTGATCAAAAGGGGATGTGCAAATTTACCCCCAAGCTTTAAAAGGGCCTCTGTTCAGATTTATAAATTTAAATTTTCCCTTCTGTTTTTTTGGCCCTCTAAAATTTGGTTCGGGGATGTTTTGGGACCTCGAATGTTAAAGCAGGTGTTCTGACTTAAGTTCTTAACAAACTTCTGCTTTAGAATTGGAGTCTTTTTCTTCTTTAAAAACCCAACACCCTTTTAAAAACCTAAATTTAATTTTCTTTTATAGATTTTCAATAGTTTTTGATGACTTATTGAAAAACCGATAAGCACGACGTTTTTAGAGAATATCCTAAGAAAAAAAACTTCTTAAGATCTTTCATCAAATTTTACCAATTTTGGTGGATTCTTTTTCACAAAGCTTTTTTAATCCAAAGATATGAAAATATGAACTTTTGGTTTCTTACCTCGAAACATCTCAAAAGCAGTTTTGATGTCATAGGTCGAATAAAAACCTTTTGATGATTTTCCCCCCCAAGCTTTTAAAAAACTGTTCTGCCCAAAAATACTTAGAAATTTTCCAATTCTCTTTTAACTAGATCTGGGTCATTCTTGTAAAGTTCTTTTCTTGCATTCCTACTCCATTTTTTTGAGGAGTGTATGGATTTGGGAGAATTTATGAGATATACCATGTTTTTTCACAAAAAATTTAAAAAAATTGCATTTTTAAAATTTTATTCCCTGATTTTTTAGTTTGAAAACTTTAAATTTTAGGGAAAATCCCTTTTTTATTTTTTATTTTTTTTGCAAAAATTTTGAAAAGAATCAAAGGGATCTCTTTTGTGTCCCAAGAATTTTAAACCCAAATTTTAAACTTTAAAATTAAACAACAAAAACAAGTCCAAATTTGTTCCACCCCTGGGTTAAAGGGCTTAGTAGGTCCAAAAGTTTAAAATTTCCCTTTAAATTTAAAATGGTCTCTTTGTTTAGATTACAAATTTTTTCTTTATGAGAAATTTGAAACCATTTTTTTTCTTTAAAACAAGTATCAAAATTTACAAACTTTTTAAAATTTTCTTAGGTAATCCTTTTTAATAAACCCCCCTTTGATTAAATTTTTTTAGGTGATTTAAAATTTAAAAAGTGTTAGTGTTTATGGGCCCAAACAAAAAAAATGAACATCAAAAGAAAATTTAAACAAAAAATCATTATTGATTTTCCCTTGGTTTTATAAAAAAAGTTTTTTTTTTCCTAATTCCTTCAAATAATCTTTTTAAACATTTTCTTAAAAAGCATAGCACTTGTCTTGATCAAAAATTTTTCCCTTTTAAAAACCCTTTTCCCTTTAAATGGGCTTTAAAACTAAAATTAAAAATTTTGTTTTAAAACCCGCACAAGAATTTCAAATTTTTAATAAAAACGTAGGATACCAAACGTTCCAGTGGGAATTTTTTTTACCCCTACTATCATCTCCAAACTTTACTTTTTCCCTTTTTTTTTCCCCAAATTATGCTATTGAACAATGAAGAAACTCCAGTAAAATGTTTTAGAAATCCCCCTTTTTCCCAAATTAAACCAAATTCCTCTTTTTTTGTTTATGTCCTGTTTTCAAAGGAAAGAATTAAAATCCTTTTAGGAAACCCCCCGAAATTTGGGCCCTTTTTTAAAAAATAAGTCATTTTATTTCTTTGATTTCTTGTTGACTACTAAGCTTATTTTTTTTATAATAGTTAAAAATTTTTCAATATTTACCCAAAAATTTTTAAAAAAAAGCTCATTAGGGTTTTTCCTTTCCCATTCGTCATTTACCTGTTTCAAAAGGAAATTCTGGTTTGTATTAAATTCCCGTTATACCTTCTGGTTTTGTTTTGTTTGGACCCAAATTTTGTGGTTTTTCTTGTCAGAATTAAAATTTGTAAAAGTCCAGTATTTCCCCTTTTTTAAAAATATTTGCATTCGAAAAGTTTCTCTTTACTTTTTTAAATTTTTCGTTAAGGGCTTGCTTAGTTTAACAAAAATGTATTTTGATTCGATTTTGAACCGAACCATGCTCATATCTTTTAAACCCTTGTTTTTCATTCGAAATCTTTGTGAAAAAAATTAAAAATGGTCAATTTCTTATCACTTTCATCAAATTTCTTAAAGGGAGTTTTCAACGAAATTTTACGTTCTTTTATTTTTTACCTTATGTTACTTGTTTCTACTTCAAACAGTTTATTTCTATTTTAGGTTTTCCCCTTTTTACTCCAAACATGGATTCATTTTCTTGTTTCAAGATATCCATTTTCATCCGCAAGTAACAAATTTGTTTGTTTAATACCTCCTTTTCATTTTAAAAGCTTTTTTTTCATTTTTTTTATTTCTTTGCTAATTTTGTATCAGCCCTTTTTTTTTGTGCCTTTAGTAGTTACTCATTTTTTATTGCATGTCAGTTTTAGTTACATCCTTAAACAGTTTTAGGGTTTTAATTTTGAACTAGCCCTTAAACACAGATTTGCCTTATTTCCTTTTTCTTCTTTTGAATTTCCCCTGAATTTGTCTTGTATCCCCTAATTCATCCCTGTTGTAGCATTGTCGACTTTTCTTTTTTTAATTTTCCCTTTTCTTGATCAGTGTTGGACATTCGTTTTTTATGTGTCCCGGCTTTTTTCATTCTAACATTGAATCTCCCTTTTTTTCTTTCTTCTTTTCTTTCTCCTTGTTTCGCTTTTCCCGCATCATTATGTTATATTCAGTACTTTTCTTGAAAACATTAAAAATTTTTTACCTCTTTTTCTTCTTGAGCAAACCCGTTGAGTCTACGTGTAGGAAAATGTGTCCTTTTTCTTTCTCTCGTCGGGTTTCATTATTTCATTTTCATTTTTCTTTTTTTTCCCTTTAATTTAAATGCAAAATTTCCCTTTTGGGACCCTCTTTCCCCTTTGGTGGGTCTTTATGTGTGACTCATTTGGGGATGAGTTTTCTTCAATTGACTGAGAGTTAACTTGTTTTTGGTCTTGAGTTTCCTCTATGCAGTTTTCCTTTTCTTTCCCAAAAAGGTGGCAATTTTTCCCCAAAATTTTTCCCCACAAAATTTTTGGATTTGGAAGGAAAATTTTTTTCCAAGTGATGTAAGTCATTTGGGGATAGCTGTAAACCCGTTAAAAACTCTTTGACATCTTCATTAAAATTTTTAAAATTAAAAATAATTCATTTGTTGAATTTTTAAAGAAAATTTTTTCCCTTTGTTTCCTTGATGGTATCAGTCCCTTCATATGTATCGGATAGGATCCCCAAAATTTCCCTTTTCACTTGCACACGATGATATTAAAAAGAATTTTGTGGGTTTGTAAGGGGCGGTAAAAAAATTTTTTGCTTTGTTTTTTTTCCAATAATTTTTTTTCTCCCAAAATGAAAAAGGTTGAAACTTTCCCTTCAAGGTGGAAAACAAACTGTCTCCAAAGGTTTTAAATGGGCCCACCATTTAAATCAAAACCCTTAGCTTTTAAAAGTAGGGTTTTCCAAAAACGCATTTCCAATAAGGGGAAGTTTTGGGGCCCCCCGAAGGGGAGGGAGCTCGATTAATTTTCAAAAATTTTTTTTCCCAACCCTTTTGGATCAAATCAAAAAGATTGGTCCCGCTCTGATTTCCCAAATTTTTGGGCCCAATTAGATTAACAAGAGGGGGGTGAAATTTTTTAAAATTTCTTAAAAAATTTTACTTTTTCGCAAAAACAAAAATAAAAACTTTTTGACTAAAAAAATTACGTGGGAATTTAAAAAAAAAAATGAAGAACCCCAAAAATGTGCAATAAAAAAAAGTAGAGAAGTTTAAAATTTCTCAAAATATTTTTAGAGGTTTCACCCCGAAACATAAATCCTCTTTTTAAATTTCCCCGGGGGGGCCCGCGTTGTCTATTTCCGGTTGTTTTTTTATATCAACAAATTTAAAAATTTTTCAAAATAAACTCCCCCTTTAGGGCAAAAATCTCACTGTTGAGTTTTCTGCTTTTCACTAAGCTAATCACCCCAAATACAGTGATTTAAACAACCAAAAAATTTTTCCTTTTTCACGAAAGGAAAATTTTAAAAACATCAATTTAGGAATATCATATTTCCTCTTTGTTTAAACCCTAATGTAAAGATTTTTTCTTTTAAGATGTTTTGAGTCTTTTTTTTCGTGTGTCATTTTTCTTTTAACAAAAATTCTTCTTTTTTGTTGTTAACAAGTTCTCCACCATCTTTTTTTTATTTGAATTAAAACCCTTTAAAATTTTTGGAGAAAACCCTAAACGGCTTTCTTTTTCCCCCGTGATAATCTTGAATTTTTTTTTGAATTTTTAATTTTAAAAAAAAGTTGGAAGGGTTTGGGGAAGATCTGCATTCCGTGATATTCTTGATAAGGTAAGCTTGGTTTAAATTTTTTTGACCGAGTTTTTCTTTGGATATATCTCTTGGGTCAAGTTTTTTTGAAGTAAACCCTCACATTGTGGAACCTATCTTGAAAATTTTAAAACCATATTCTTATCTTTATCTTTTTAACTGTGGATCTTTCCCCAAAAAAAAAGTACAAATATCCCCAAATTTAAAAATGGTAAAAAAATTTTAAAAACTTATAATTGGGGTTCCCCACTTTTTCATAAAAAAGAAATCCCTTTTAATAAAAAACTTGTAAAACTTTTTTTAAATTAAAAAAAAACCTTTTATATAAAAACCAAATTTGTAAAAAAACATCAAGTATGTTTACCCCCAAAAAAAATTGAAAACGTGGAGCTTGGCTTGATTTTTATTAAAAAAACGATTTAAAAATTTTGAAAAAGTAAAAGTAGGAAAAATTTTTTAATTGACATGGGAAGGGGTTTTGAAAATGCTTCTGAAACAAACCCGTCAATTGTTTCCCCCTGTTTTGGGAAAGGTTTTGAAAGTGCTTCTGAAAAGGGTTTAAAACGATAACTACGGGTTTAAATTTAAAAACTTCTGAAATACCTTCTTTCAGAAAAAAAAAATAGTTTATATAAACTTTTGAAGGTTCTAAACAAGCTTCTGCCCCCTTGTTCAACATTAGAAAAAAATTTCGTTGCTATTTCTGAAATTTGCTTTTTTAAAAGCTTAAAAAAATTGTTACCATTATTCCTTTTTGTTAATTCAAAAAATAAATTGGAAAAATTAACATTCTCCCCCAAATTAACAAACTATGATACCCAAAAAGATGATGTGGGCCCAAATTCCTTTTAAAAAGCACAATCAAAAAACTTAAGAAAAAAAATTCAAGTCTAAGCAAAAAACTGATCCCCCAAAAGGGGACTTTTCACTTTAACCCTAATAAAGAATTTATGAAATCCCAAAAAAAACCGGGTATAATTAGAAATTCCCCCAATCATAATAGCTTAAAAACAAAAACCCTAATCTCATATTAAACCATTTCAAATAATCCAAAAATGGGCAAAGGAAAAACCCTTAAATTTTAAGAATCCCTTTAAAAAGAAAAAAACACGATTTCAAGTGTTTAATTTTCAATGATGATCCCAATAAATTGTTAAATTTCTTCAAATAAACACAAGAATTCGTGGGAAAAAAAATTTTGTATTTCTGACCAAGAAAATTTTTCTCATTCAAACCCCAGATATGAAACCTAGAGAAGAAAAAAAAAATCACAACAAAATGAAATTGATTAACTACAATTTTAAAATGGGTTTCACTTGCCACAAAATTTTAAAAAATTGGGGGTTGAAATTGATAAAAGTTTTGGGAAAAAAGGTTTTGAACCCTAATTTTTCACGTGAAATGTAGTGTTTTTAAACTGCAAAATTAAAAAGCTCCTTCAAACCCCCTCTTAACAAGTATTTTTTACTTGCTACTCCCAGGTTAAAAAAAATGCTCCCAAAAAAAAAAAATTTGCCACTTTTAAGGTGGTAACCCTAAAAGAAAGTTACAAGGAAATAAAAGTGTCCCAAAAAACCCAAAAAATAACCAAAAAAAGTTCAAAAAACATTTTAGGAGACAAAAAAAAACTAAAGTCTTCATGATCCAATGCCTTAGAATTTTGAGAACAATTGCAGCGGGGGCTTTGTTGTTATCTTTTAAAAATGTTTCCCTTTTCCAATGAAGTTGAGGCGTTTTGGCACCCCCATTTAAAATTTTTAAGGTTTTTCCTATAAGATTATTCTCAAATTTTATTAGAAATAAAGACTTTAAGGTAAAAATGAGCAATTGGGTTTAATCATCCAAATTGGGTTCTGAAGAAGTTTGACAGTGTCAAAATTTTCCCATCAGATGATGAAGAACCAATTGAAGAATGTGTGGAAGAAGCATTAGAAGTTTGAGCTCCTACAAATTGAGGAGCTAGGAACAAGTGAAAGAAGCCAGTCCCATCATTGACAAAACCCCCCCGATGCTTGGCTTAAAACCTTTTACCTAGTCATTTAAAATATGCATATTTTGGGAAAAATGATACTTTGCCAAATAATCATTTCTTCTCCTTTGACAGGTGATCAAGAGCAAAACTTTTAGATGTTCTAAGAAAGCATAAGGAAGCCATCAGTCGGACCATTGCTGATATTAAGGGAATTAGCCCTTCAATTTATACTCATAGGATATTTCTTAAGGCTGAGTGCAAACCTACAGTACAACCACAAAGAAGACTTAACCTAACTCTTCAGGAAGTTGTAAAAAAAGAAGTGCTTAAATTATTAGATGCAGGCATTATTTTTCCAATTTCTGACAGTAAATGGGTTAGTCCTGTCCAAGTTGTACAAAAAAAAAGGTGGTATAACTGTAGTAAAAAATGAGGCTAATGAATTAATTCCCACTCGCACTGTAACTGGTTGGAGAGTCTGTATAGACTATAGGAAACTGAATGATGCTACCCGCAAAGATCATTTCCCCCTCCCTTTCATAGATCAGATATTAGAAAAACTTGTAGGGCATGATTATTATTGCTTTTTAGATGGTTACTCTAGTTACAATCAAATCCATATAGCACCCGAGGACCAAGAGAAAACCACCTTTACTTGTCCTTATGGCACATTTGCCTTTAACATAATGCCTTTTGGTCTTTGTAATGCACCCGCTACATTTTAAAGATGCATGATGTCCATATTCTCTGACATGTTAGGAAATTTTATTGAAATATTCATGGATGATTTTTTCTGTTTTTAGGAAGTCATTCGAAACATGTCTGACAAATTTAGGATGTGTGCTTAAGAGATGCAAGGAAACTAATCTGCTTCTTAACTGGGAAAAATGCCATTTCATGGTAAGAAGGGAATAGTCTTAGGGCACAAAGTGTCTAAGCAGGGAATTGAGGTTGACAGGGCAAAAGTAGAGGTGATAGAGAAGCTACCACCACCTACTACAATGAAAGGAATTGGAAGCTTCTTGGGACATGCTAGCTTTTACAAGAGATTTATCAGGGACTTTTCTAAAATCTCAAGACCTCTTTGTAATTTATTAGAAAAAGATTCTACCTTTGTCTTTGATTTGCAGGCATTCAATTTATTGAAGGAGAAGTTCACTACTGCACAGTGATTGTTGCACCTGATTGGGAGCTTCCATTTGAGTTGATGTGCGATGCCAGCAACTATGCTGTAGGAGCGGTACTTGGGCAAAGGAAAGATAAGTCGTTCCATGTAATATACTATGCAAGTAGAACCTTAAATGAGGCCCAAAGGAATTATGCCACAACTGAAAAAGAACTTTTAGTAGTCATATTTGCATGCGATAAATTCCGGCCTTATCTAATAGGTTCTAAAATCATAGTATATTCTAACCATGCTACCCTTAAGTATTTATTTGCTAAAAATGATGCTAAACCTCGGTTAATTCGATGGATTCTACTACTACAAGAATTTAACCTGGAAATTAAAGATAAGAAGGGAACTGAAAATGTGGTGGCTAATCATTTATCCCCTTTGGAATCTAATTGTTTTGATTCACCTATTAATGAAAAGTTCCCTGACGAACAATTGCATGCAGTAGAAGTCAAAGGATTACCTTAGTATGCTGATATCATTAATTATTTGGTTAGCAAAATCACTCCATATGGTCTATCTTACCAACAAAAAAAGAAATTTTTACATGATGAGAAATTTTATTTTTGGGATGAACCATATCTCTTTAAAAATTGTGCTGACCAAATAATTAGACAGTACGTGCTTGAAAGTGAACAGCTTAGCATTATACAGCATTGTCATTCTAAGGAGGCAGGAGGCCACTTTGGTGTAAAAAGAACGGCAGCTAAAATTTTATCATGTGGAATTTTTTGGCCCAGGTTGTTCAGTGATTATAGGAACTACATCATGTCTTGTGCTCAATGTCAAGGACTGGTAACATTTCTAGAAGACACGAATTCCCACAAAAAAATATACTTGTAATTGAGCTTTTTGATGCTTGGGTGTTACGAGATCGGTTTGTTTCGGATTCCAAACTGATATGAACCACGCCAACGTGTGACGAAACCCAATACCAATACATGCGGAATTCGTTACCTAAGATGCCAAACACCCTCAAGGGAAACCACGACTCGTTGTCTATAAGCGAGACAAGAACCTTGGTATAATATGAAGATGCCACAATCGGTTTGAAAGACGATGATAAGTCGGGATGAACGACACGGAAATAAAATCCGATAAGTTCTAGATTAGTTCTTTAAAGAACCAAAGAGAGGAATTCTCTCAAAGTGTTTTCAAACTTTCAATGTTGTATGTTCTATATTCTAAATGTTCTAAACCCTAGGAGCTTTATGTTAGGGTTTACAATTTGTAACAATAAAGGCCTAAAACAACATCACTTCAATAAGTGCGTAAAAATAACAAAACAAGACTTGAAGGCCAGCGTCGGAGAGATACACGGCCGTGTACTTTGGCCGGTATAATTCTGTGGAACTTCTTGACAATATACACAACCGTGTACTTCTAGTCGTGTATCTTTCTGTGGAAATTCTTGACACCATACATGGTCGGGGCCTTTGAACCGTGTATAAGGGACCGCTTTATGATTCTGTGTAACCTCCAGACTCCTACAGGGGCCGGCCTTGTAAATACACTCCCTCTTCACCCCGTTTTCGGTATGATTTGTACAAGAGCAAGGGCCTTCCCATGGTTGTTCCAATCCTTTCCAACTTCATGATTGCTCCAATCCTTTTTTACTTCAGGACATCTTTATCAACCCGTTAAGTGCTTCCTTGATCGTTTCGCTTGATTTCTTGTGTTGGTCTAGGTGGCACTTCAAGAGGATCCACTTTCCCATCTTCTGGCTTGGCCCCCATCATGGATTCATCATTCCCCTCCTCTTGAAAAGGATTTGTCCTCAAATCATCGCCTGCATCAAATGGACTAAAATCAGTAACATTAAATGTAGCACTTACTTGATACTCACCGGGTAAATCTATCTTGTATGCATTATCTTTAATGCGCTCAAGGATTTGAAATGGTCCATCGCCTTTTGGAAGTAGTTTAGATTCGACACTGTACAGGAACTGCTCTTTACGCATGTGAACCTAAACCCAGTCTCCAGGTTCAAAACAGCTTGTCAACGACCCTTGTTGGCTTGTTTCACATACTGCTCTGTTCTCGCTCAATGTTTAGCCTTGCCTTCTCATGGATCTGTTTAACAAATTCTGCTTTCTTTCTTGCCATTCTATATTAACATACTCAGAAATAGGCAAAGGTGATAAATCCAAGGAGTTAGTGGATTAAAACCTACACAATTTCAAAAGGAGTAAACTTAGTAGCAGAATGCACTGTACATTATAGGCAAATTCAACTGCGGCAAACAATCCTCCCAACTTTTATGTTCTTTTTAATTACAGCCCACAACAAAGTAGATAAAGTTCGATTTACTACCTCAGTTTGACACAGTCTGTGGATGACAAGTAGTAGAGAACAATAATTAGTTCTAACTTAGCCCACAAGGTCTTCCAGAAGTAGCTGAAGAACTTAGCATCTCTATTCGATACAATTGTTTAGCTACCATGTAATCTCACAACTTCCTAAAGAAAAAAATTAGCAATTTGCAAGCATCATCTGTTTTGTGAAAAGGAATGAAATGTGCCATCTTAGAGAATCTATCCAAACTGCAAAATAGAATCTTGACCCTGTCTAGACTTGGGTAATCCTAACACAAAATCCATGGAAACATCTACCCAAGGCTCATGAGGAATGGGAAGTGGGGTATAAAGCCCTTGAGGTTGGACTCTAAATTTTGCTTGCTTACACGTGACACATCGCTCACAAATCCTCTCAACATCTTGTTTCATGTGAGGCCAATAAAAGTGTTCCTGCAATACCCCCAAGGTTTTAGCTACTCCAAAATGTCCCATTAACCTCCTCCAGAGACTCCCTCACTAGTAATTCTCTTAAAGTACAAATTGGAATGCATAGTTTACTCTCCCAAACAAGAATCCTTCATGTTTATAAAATTTACCATGCCCACTCTTCTCACAATGCAACATACTCCTCACAAAAATCCCGATCAGCAGCATACAATTCCTTAATGTGCTCAAAACAAGCAATCTAAAACTAAGAGTAGAGATAAGAGCATACCTTCTGAAAGTGCATCAGCAATGACATTCTCTTTACCTTGCTTGTAGTGGATGACATATGGGAAATGTTTCGATGAAATCCACCCAACAAGCATGCCTTTTGTTCAACTTGTATTGCCCCTTCAGGGACTTAAGGATTCAAATCAGGGGATCACGAACTCTTTGGGCCCAAAAATGGTTTCTAAGCTCCAAGGCTCGAACCAATCTATAACTCCTTGTCTAAGTAGGGTTTCATGGTTTCCCCCCTTAGTTCTCGCTAAAAAGCAAAAATTTGGTTTCTCTCCCGCAACACGCTCCAAAACTTAATCCTGAAGCACACACTCAATTTCAAACGTTTTTTCAAAATCAGGGAAAGCAAGTAAGGCGCCTGATCAGCTTTTTTTTAAGCATTGAAAGGCCTTTTTTGTTTCTCTCCCCCCCTGAACCCCACGTTCTTCTTAATTTCCCCAGTAAGTGGTGTTGCAATGGTCGAAATCCTTCACAAATTCCTTAAAAATCGTAGTCCTGGAAACTCCGCACATTACTTACATTAGTTGGAAGGCTTTTTGGGGCGCACGAACTTTTCTTCATCAACCTGTATTCCCTGTGCACTAACAAAAAAACCCAAGAAACACAAGTTTGTTTGTGCAAAAAGGCACTTCTTGAGGTTAGCATATAATTCCCCTTTTCAAAGCACTTCTAAACATCCCTAAGTGAGATTTGGTCCTCAAACTCTTGCTTAAATGAGAATATCATAAAAATAGAAAACCCCAAAAATTTGCCAAAAAAAGCCCTAAAAACATGGTTCATAAGTCTCATAAAAGTACTAGGTGTGTTAGTTAAATCGAAAAGGCATTACTAACCACTCATACAATCCATATTTCTTTTTGAATGCGGTTTTCCATTCATCCCCTTCTTTTTTTAATTTTGGTGTATTACTTTTCAGATAAATTTTGGGAAAAAGACACTAGACCCATGAACTCATCTAACATGTCATCTAAGAAAGGGAAATTTGGGATGACGTCTTTACCGTGATGTTGTTGTGGCACGGCAGTCAACAACTTCTCCATGACCCCCCTTTAGGCAAAAAAATCACGGCATGGCATGGGCTCATGTTTTCCCTCACGTACGCCTTCTCCATTAATTCTCGACCTCCCTTTAGATTTCCTTTGTCCCTCCGGATTGCTCCTAAAAGTGGCTTTTTTGGGAAATCGATGCTTCGGGTACAAGGTCAATTTGGTGCTAAATCCCACGAATAGGGGGAAAACCCTTTTGGGAATTCCTAGAGAAAAACATCTTCAAAGTCCTGCCAATAGAAAAACCACACTAGGCAAAGAGTTAATATTTCGTTAGTATTCAGATATGTTTCCTTAAAAACCGCAAAAACATAGGTTGCTTCACACTAACGCTCCCTCACTACACTTGCTCTTGCCCACAACCCCCTTTTGCAAGGCTGCACTCCCCTTTTTCATCACCCCAAAGTTTGATCCCCCTTCAACTTGGTTTCTCACACTCTTTCCAGCCTTCCTCTTTTTCCTTTTGAGATCGACTTTTATATTCCTTTTCTTTTCGTGTCTTTTGCTTCTCACTCTCCCTCTGTTTTTCACTCCCCTTTTATGTTTTGCAAAAGACTTTGTAGCTGCAATGACCCTTAAAACCCTGTTTAGGTTTTAAAAGGGGTTTAAAGTTTAAAAGCTTTTCCCCTAGTGAACAAGCGTTTTATACTTTTTAAAAAAAGCCATCATGAACAACTTCCTATCAAATTGCCATGGCCTCCCAACAACACATGGCATGCCTGATTGGAAATAATTGTAAAACCTCATCCTCATCCCTACAATGCAAAAAGCATCAAGGCTTGTTCTCACCTTAGTCTGCCACTATCATTCAACCACTACAATTTTTGGACTAGGGTGTTTAGTAGCTTGAGTCCCACCCCTCTCAACAATAAAATTACTCCCCACATTAGTGCAACTTCCTCCATCAATGATCAAATGCAAATGTGATCACCTAAATAACTTTAGTAGAAAGTATTCTCTCTTTGCCCCTCCTCTTTTCCTTCACCGCACATTTAAAACTGCTTCACTACCGCCCCTAACTTCCGTCTGCAGGGTTTATCATACTAGCATCCTCTAATGGAGGCATTCATCTTTTCACATCCCCCTCAATTTTACTACCCTCATCAGCAGAATCTCACTGCCCTTTTTGGGCTTTTACTGCAATATAGCTCACCTTAGTTTAAAATCTAATGTACGATTTTAAGAGTAGAAGAATAGGGTTTTCCTTGGTTACCAGGGAGAACCCGCTGCTTCTGCCCTTTCCCTTTTTGGGTTTTGGGGATAAAGGGCCCTTTTTTCCTTTTTCCCTTGGTTAGTCTTCCCTGTGGATGAACCCCGTCCCGTTGAAACCGTGCTTACTATACCTTTCCTCCTGTGCTGGTTCTCAACCTTTATAGCCATAGCACCTTTTCCAATTCTAAAGTGCTGCAAATTTTACGACAAATTTTAAAATTTTTTATTCAATCCGGCAAGAAACCCAGCCATGGTGCCTCTCTATCCTCCTCTACATTTGCCCCGATCTCATTCTTTCCCTTCCCTTTAAACTCATCCACGTTGCAATTTGTTTTGCAATTCCGTAGTAATACGCAGGCACAAACTGCTTCTTATCACCTTTTATCTCTTCCCAAAAATAATAGGTGGTTCGCCATTCCTTCTTCTATTCCAAATTCTCCTCATTTTCCCCAAATCCCTATTTCCCTCTATTCCTACCCCCTATAACCTTTTATAACTCCCGACAAAAAGGGCTCATCAAATTCATCACCCGACTTTTATCTCCACCCTTTTGTCCCTCTCCTAGAACGCCCCTCTCCCTCTTACGCCCTTGGAAGACGTTTGTAGATTCCCTCTAGTCTTTGCTCTACCTTTCTCATAAATTTGTTCCTTTCCCCCTCCTGAAACATTCTCTTCATCTTCCCCCCTCAAGGCCTCAATACAAAAACCTAGCATCAAACCTTCCCCTCCACTTTCAGGAAAAATTTTTGCCTGGGACTTTAATTTTCCTGCAAAAAAGATTAGTACTAACAAAAATATATATATTTGTTTAAAACCTCACGATACACTCCCTTACGTTTTTCGCTCAAATGATGTTTATCACACAGTCACTCGTGTATTTTCACAAAAATGATATATAAAAACCTCCCCAAATTCCCTCTTTAAATTCTCTTGAAACAAACCCAAACTCCCCCCCCCAATTCCCTTCCGTAGAATTCAAAAAAACTCTAAGGTTAAAAATTTTCCCTTTCTTTTTTTTCCCAAATTTTTTTTTTTTGTCGCCTTTGTTTGCTACTCTTGATACTTTCCCCCTTTTTTTTTTGTCGTAAATTTTTCCCTTTTTTTTTTTTTGTAACAAAATTGAATAGTAGGTACTACACTTTCAATAGGCAATTAACATATGAAATTGAATATAAAACAATTGATATGAATGATTGGGTTAGGGTTTTTGTTTCTACCTTCCTAAAACCCAAACTGATGTTTTAACAAACCTAACCCTTTTTGGGAATTACCCAAAAACCCTGATACGAGATGGGTTTTAAATCGGATTCCTAACTGATAAAAACCATGAAAACGTGTGAAAAAAACCCAATACCAATCCCGTTCGGAAATTCTTTTCCCTTTGATGCCAAACACCCTAAGTGGAAATTTGCAAACCCTTTTGTCTATAAGCGAGAAAAAGAACCTTGGTATAATATGAAGATTCCACGATCGGGATGAAAGACCGATTGATAAGTCGGGATAAACGCCACGGAAAAAAAATCCGTTTTAAGTTCTAGATTAGTTCTTTAAAAACCCAAAGAGAGGAATTCTCTCAAAAGTGTTTTAAAATTTTCCCAATGTTGTATGTTCTATATTCAAAATTTGTTCAAAACCCTGGGGAGCTTTTTTATTAGGGTTTACAATTGTAACAATAAAGGCCCAAAATGACATCACTTCAATAAGTGCGTAAAAATAACAAAAAAAGACATGAAGGCCGGCGTCGGAGAGTTACACGGCCGTGTATTTTGGGCCCTTTGTATAATTCTAGGGAAAACTTCTTGACAATATACACGACCGTGAAATTCTAGTCGTGTATCTTTCTGTGAAAATTCTTACACCATAGGGCGGCCGTGCCTTTAAACCCGTGTATACGCCCGTGTATGATTCTATGAAAACCTCCGACTCCTACACGGCCGTGCCTTGTAAAGACACGCCCTCTTCACCCCGTATCCAAATATGACTTGTGCAAGAAAACAAGGGCCTTCCCATTTGGGTTTTTCCAATCCTTTCCAACTTCATGATTGCTCCAATCCTTTTTGACTTCATGGGGAAACCTTTATCAAACCCCTTAAATGCTTTTCCCTTTAATCGTTGCGCTCAATTTCTTTTGATTATTTTAGGTTTTTTAAAATTTAAAAACCCACCCCTTCCTTTTCTCCCAAACAAGGTCTCAAAAAAAAATTTTGGGGGGAACCCCCTTTAAAGGGGGTTTTTTTCCCTCCCTCTTTTTCAAAAAAAAATACATTCCCTTTTTGTTGTTTAAATGTTTCCCAAAATGGGTTTGAGGCAGTTGCTCTCCCAAACCCAATGCAGGGAGGGGTTTTTATTAAATTTTTGAAAAATTTTCCACGCGCTCTCCTCTCTCTCGATTTCTTCTCCCTTTACCTTTTCTTCTTCAGTTCTTACTCACTCCCCCTTTGCATTCAAGACATCCAAGAATGCCCCCCAAAAAAAGTTCCAGCCGGGGGAAGAAGCAAAAGACCTCAAGGATAACAGGACATTTTAGAGGAGTTTTTTGTGATGAAAAATTGACACCAGGGAAGTCCCATTTTTCAAAAAAATTTCGCATTATATTTTTTTCCCCAAAGTTGTCTATTGTAGGAAAAAATGGGGCATTATCCAATTGAAGTGTGGGGAAGGGATTATAAATGTAAAGAAAGATTGATTGCACACCTACTTGCATTCCCATGCTTCTTTATGCCCTTAAGGTTTATAATCAAAAATCTTGAAATTGCTTGATTGGGTGCCCCACTCCCAAAATGTTTGCGGGTTACTGTTAAAATTTAATAGTAAATCTCTAGAGAACGGTTTCCCTTTTGTTTAGCTTTTGAAGTTGAGATTTGAAGTCCTTAAGTTTTGAAAAAGCAATGGGTTTTATTCATGGAAAATTAGTTGGGATAAATTTCTCTTGAAATTTTCTTTGAGAAACCTTAACCCCTAGTGAAAGAGGTAAAGGAATCTTTTACTTAGTGACCCCTTAAAAAAATAGTCAAAACTATTCTAAAAAAAAAGGAATTTAAAAGCCTTTACTCCAAGACTCAGGTAAGTGATTAATAGACTAATTTTAAAAAATTTTGTGTGGGGGAAAGAGTTGTGGGGGCCCCTTAAAAACTGGTCATTGGGGTGAGGGCCCCCGGGATGTGCCGAGTCAAGATCTCCAATAAGAAAGGGGGAAAAGGCAAAATTTTTAGTACCTTAATAAAAGCCGGGTTGAATGGGCGGGCTTGGTCCTCAGAAGGTAAAGGCTGACCCGCTTCAATTAAGGCAAATTAAAAAAAAAATGTTAAAATACAAGGCAATAGTAAAATAAAGACAAATTGAAGAGGGAAAAAATTCTGGGAAAAAAAGGTAATATTTTTCACTTTTTGTTATCTTGTTGGAAAAAAATTTTGAGGGAGATTATATTGATAAAATCAATGAAGTAAATGAATTTTTTCCTAGGCAAAGTTTCTTTTTTTAAAGGGAATTCAATTGTTAAAAAAGGGATTAAAAATCTATTTTTTTTTAATTAAAAATAAATTTCAACTAGTTTATTCTAGTTAAAATTTTTCAGTAGGGTTTTAAAGAATGGGCCCCCAAAAAGTTCAATGACAGATTTTCTTATTCATTTCAATTATTTTGCTTGGGACAACAAAAAGTCAAGTGGGGAATTGATAAGATCCCCTATATTATATTTTCTTTTGGGATTATATTTTAAAAATTTTTTTCAAACATTATAAGAAAAAATAAAGAAAAAGATACTTAATGGGGTTTTTTTGTAAAAATTCGGTTTTAGGACCTAAAGTAAAAAACAAGTTAAATTTGAGGAGTTTTTCACAAAATTTAAGAACAAAGGAAAAATTACATTGAAGACCGCCCGGGCCCTTTACTATTTTGGGATGGCCCGCAAAAATCCTCCAAAAAATTTTCTGATTTTTTTTGGGGCTAATTCCCCCATCAGTCAACCTTATCCCCCCTCCCCTTTTTGATCATAAATAGGGGCCCCTTACCGAACCTAGGGAGGCATTCCGTTTCGGATTTTTCTTCTTTTAATTTTTTTCTTTTTTGTTATTCCAATTTTTAGTTTAAAAAAAAAAATGTTCCTTGCTGGTTTGTTTCAATTTAAGAATTTAAAGGGATATTTTGGAATTGAAGTTCTACAAATCTTGAAAATTAAGCAATTTTTTTATTTATTTTATTTTCTTTTTAGGAAATTTTCGTTTTTTTTTATTATTCAAAATGAAAATTTAATTTACCCATTATTTAATTGTTTTTTATGAACCACACCCAAAAAGTTCTAAATCATCTTGTGGGAAAATGTTAAGTCATATTTAAATAAAAAGATCATTGCATTCCTTATAGGGGCTATGAAAATGGAATTTTCATTGAGAAATTTCTACTATGAATTGTATTTTATAATTGAAAACAAAGCATGAAATTTTTTTTACTCGAAAGAGAAATTTAGGTTTATTAGGAATTCCCAGTAAAATTTTAAAATTTATGCGGAAACGGGGTTTTTGAATTTTATTAGAAATTGACCCAAGTGTTCATAATATCTTTTATTTAAATTTTTTATAGGGGGTTAGGGGAAATTTTTTAAAAAATATTGGAATATTTATTGGGAAATTTAGACGTAAATTAAACCCCCTTGATTTCATTTAGTGGGTATTAAATTTAAAATTTGGGGTTTTTTATACTTTAAAAATTGAAAAAGGATTAAGGTTTTGTCAAATTTCTTGTGAAAAAAACCATATGTATAAGTTATTATAAAAAGAAGGGAAAAAAGATTATAAAAATTAAGGTGGTTTATTTTCCCCCATCCGTTTCATCCTTTTTCAACAAATTTTCTTTTTTACCTTTAAGTTAAATTCTTTTACATTTTAAACTCATAAAAATTTTATTTCCTAAAAAATAGGAAAAAGATATTTCTATTACTTAAACAATCTTCGTATTCAACATCTTCTCTCACTATATTCTGATTGTCGGTTCACTTGTGGATTTATTCACGCTTATTTTATATCTATTTTTTCGTGGAAAAGGAAAGCTTCACTTGTCGATTGTAAAAATTGTATAAAAGATGGCACCAATAAAAACCAATTCCCAAACAATTGAAGAAAAGACCCCAAATTGAAAATGGGAAACCCTAAATGGTGTGTTTAAATAATAACCAAAATTTAATCTAAAACTTGATATAATCACTGCAACAATTGAAAAAAACCCCTTAAGAAAAAATTTGATGTTTTGATTTCCTAAAAAAACACTTAAAAGAAAACCAAAAGAAAAATAAGAAAAAAATATCTCAATCAAAAAAAAAATCGGAAACTAAAAAAACACTTTTCAATTTAACCAATGAGAAAATGATGAAATTCAAAAACAACCAAAGATATAATTAAATCCCCCAAAAGAAAATTTTTTAACAACACTCTTAAATTTTATGTAACCCGCAAATGAAACCTCAATTTGACAAAAAAACCGAACAAAACAATCCCCTTTTTCCAAAAATGAAGAACACTTATAAGGAAATCCCCAAAGAAAAAACAAACAATTTAATTTTCCCAAATAGAAAAGAATTCTGAAAACAAAAAAAATAATTCTGACCAAGAACTATCTAATTCAACCCCAGATATGCACAAGAGAAAAAAAGAAACCAACAAAATGAAAATTTTATAACTCCCCCCAATTTTCAAGATGTTGCCCGCCACAATTCAACTCTTGGGATTGAAATTTATAAGGTTTTGGGAAACCCAAAGGTTGAAACCCCAAATTTCTCAGTGAAAGGGGTGTTTATCTGCAAAAAGATAACCCCTCAAACCCCTCTCTTAAGCAAAAATTTTTAAAATTCTAAATCCTGGGTAAAAGGTGTTCAAAATTAAAGTTTGCCACTTTTAGATGGAAACCCCAAATAAAGTTACAATAAATAAAAGGTCCCCCCAACCCAAAAAAAAAAACCAAAATAGTTAAAAACTTTACAAAAATACAAAAAAAACATAAACTTCATGTCCAATGCCTTAGTAAGAGAAAATCCAGCGGGGCCCTTTTTATTGTTTTCCAGAAAAAAGTTCTGGCCAACTAATGTAGGACATTTTGGGATCCCCCCGGAGAAATATTGATGAGAGAACCCGGGGGGAAAAAAAAATGGGGGGCCTCTTGAAGTGGCCCCGGGGAACCTTTAAAAGAAATAAGCAAAACAATTAAAGGGGAAATTTAAAGGGTTGAAAAAGGGTTTTCCCATGAAGCCAAAAGGTTTTGGGGCTTTTATAAATTTGGAACGGTTTTGGGAAAAAACCAGGGAAGCCCCTTGGGTTTTTTATAAAAGGGTCACCCCGGACACGGGTTGAAAGGGGGTGTTGTTCAAGGCACGCCCGTGTAGGAATTCCAAGATTGCACAGAATCATACACGGCTAGATACAGGGAAAAAGGGCACGGCCGTGTATGGAGACAAGAAAATCCACAAAAAAGATCCCGGGACCAAAAAGTAAGGTCGTGTATGTGCCCGGGGAATGTGCACAAAAAAAGTAAGGGGCCAAATTTACAGGTGTGTACAGGCCGTGTACCCCCTCCGGCCAGCTTGTTCTGTTTTCGTTTTTTTTTTACGCAACTTAAACTAAGCTAAGTCTTTTTTGGGCTTGTTTTTCACGAATTGTAACCCCAGTTTTTAAAAGCTCCTAGGGTTTTTTGAACAACTTAGAAAATTTAAAATCTTTGAAAAATTTTTAAAAACTTTTGAAAAGGGGACCTTTCTTAGGTTTTTTCAAGGGAAATAAATCAAAATTATCGGAAATTTATTTCCGTGGCGTTTTATCCCGCTTATAATCGGTCTTTCCCCCCGATTTTTGGCGTCTTTATTTTTTTACCAAGGTTCTTGTCTGTTATAGACAAAGGGTCGGGGTTTTTCCCCTTTTGGTGTTTGGGGTTTTTGGGGAACGAATTCCGAACGAAAATTTGGGATTTGGGGTTTCCCCCACGGGTTGGCTGGTTGTATCAGGGTTTTGGGATCAAAGCTTAAGGGTTTTTCAAAAAATCAATTTGGTTTTAGGAAGGGGAATATCAAAAACCCCCAAATCCAATTGTTATATCAAAATTAAAGTAAATTTAATTTCGGAGTTTTTAAATTTTTTTGGGTAAGTTTAATATTACTAGGCGATTGTTTTCAAAAAAAAAAAAGTAAAAATCAGACAAAAAAAAAAAAAAGGGAAAAGGAAAAAAAAAGAAAAAAACGTGATAAAAAACAAAAACAAGGGCCAAAAAAAAAAAAAATTGGATGAAAAAATAGAGGAAAAATTTTTCAAAACCCCAGAGTTGTTTTGAATTCTACGGAAAAAAAATTGGTTTTAGTTTGGGTTTTGTTCCAAGAAAATTGGGGAAGAGGGGAAAAAAAGGGAGTTGGTACACTTTTTGTGAGAATCACGAGTGACTGTGTTTATATCATCATTTGAGCGGAAAAAACCTTTAAAGGGAGTGTATGTGAGGTTTAATTATTTAAAATTTTGTTGTATAATTTTTTTTGCAGGAAAAATATGTCGAGACAACATTTTCCTGAAGGGAGAGGGGAAGGTTTGAGGGTAGGTTGGGGAAATTTAGGGTTGAGGGGAGAAATGAAGAGGATGTTCCAAGAAGGGGAAAGGAACAAAATTATGGGGACGGTAGAGCAAAGACTTAAAAGCAATCCAAAAACGTATTCCAAGGGGGGTAAGAAAGGGGGAGTCGTTCTAGGGGAGTAACCCAGGGGTGGAGATGAAAAAGTCGGATGATGATTTTTTTTAAACCCTTTGTTGGGAGTTAAAAGGGGTTTTAGTGGTCGGGAAAAGAGGAAAAAAGGGGGTTGGGAAGATAGAGGAGGGTAGGAAAAAGAGGGATGATCAAAAAATTAAATAGCTTTAAAAATGGGAAAATTCCTCCCTTTTCCCAAAGGGGAAGGGAAAGGAAACCCGAGGCGTATTTTGAGTGGGAGAAAAAAAGGGGGAGATGGTGTTTGATTTTTAAAAAAATATAGTGGGAGAAAAAAAAGTAAAAAAATTTCTCCATTTAGTTTTCGGATTATGCTATGTGTGGTGGGGGTCAAAATAATGGTTGAATGGAGAAAGGGGGGGCGAGGGCCCCCTATTGAGTCTTGGGAAGAGATGAAAAGAGTGATGAAAAAAACGGTTTGTGCCTGCGTATTACTATCGTTTTAATTTAAAAACAAGTTGCAAACTCTGAGGCAGGGAAGCCGAAGTGTAGATGAGTATTTTTTTAAAATTGGAAGTCACTTGATTAGGGGGGAAGTAAAGGGGGGGATAGAGAGGCTACAATGGCTTTGGTTTCTTGTTGGGGTTTAATAGAGAAAACCCAAAAAGGGGTTGGGAAATTTTAGCATTATGTTTGAATTGGAGGATATGGTTTCCCCATGGTTTTAAAAAAAGGGGAACCCGCACAAGAGGAAAAGGGTAGTAGTAATGCACGGTTTCCACGGGTAAGGGGTTTATCCACTTGGAAAAACCAACCAATTGGGAAAAAAGAAGAAAAGCCTTTTTTCCTACCAAACCAAAAAAGGGGGGCGAGGGAAAACGGGTTTTTACTTTCCCGGGAACCAAGGTAAACCCCAAATTTTTCTACTTCTAGAAATTTGTGACATTAGATGTTTTAAAAAGCCAAGGTAGGGGCCATATTGCTAGTTAATGTCCAAATAAGGGGTGTGATGATTTTGCGTGATGTGGAGGGGTATGAGATGAAAGGGGGGGGTGAAGAAAAATTTTATGCCCCCATTAGGGGGATGCTAGGGGATGATGAAGGGGGCCTGCCCCAAAGGGAAGGCTAGTGGCAGTAGTGAAACGAGGGTTTAATGTGGGAGGTGAAAGGGAAAAAGAGGAGGGCAAAGAAAAGAATATTTTCATACTAGATGTTTTCCTAGGAATTTTTTAAAAAAATCTTTTTAGTTTGATCATTGATGGGGGGAGTTGCACCAATGTAGTGAGAATTTTTTTGTTAAGGTGGGGTAAAAAAATTAAGGCACCCTAATCCCCCCTAAATT
>JBBMOL010002203.1:0-27258 GCA_037954665.1 Laguncularia racemosa | reverse complement strand
GATTTGATTTTTTGTACAAATCTTCAACAGAATTGAGATAAACATCATCCAATTGGAATCAAATCCCAACAAATCGAAGGATTTACGCGAATCGGAGTTGGTTCATTTAACCGTCGATCCAATTTGTCTCGATCGGTGAAAATCCGAGCTTATCCAGCTCGATTTCGAATGCCTATAAATAGAGGATGAAGTGAGGAAGCCAAAGCACAGATCATAATCGAGAGAAAGTGAGAGAAGAGAGTAAATCGGAGAGCACTAGAGGAAACCGAAGCCGCAACCGCCGATCGAAGCTAAGCAACCACTAGAAGGCATTGCTGGAGCAAACCACCGCCACCATTGGATTCACCACCCTCGATAACCTAGAATTCGACACCTCACCGCTTGCAAAAGGCCGTTGGAACGCCGTCAACGAGCACTCCCCGCCGCCGTGTCCGACCGACCCGACCTGTGCATCGACCGGAACCAGGTAAGTCGGATTTTTTGGATTTTTTCGAATTTTGTTTATTTATTTTATTTGATTTATTATTTATTTATTTATTTATTTATGTTTTATTTATATTTCCATAAATATGAAAATGTTAGAAATTAGATTTTTTAGGATTTAATAATGTAGAAAAATAATAAAATAAAAATAAAAAAATAATAAATAATAATAAAATATTAGAAAAAATAATAAAACTTTAGATTTTAAAATAGGATAGATAATAACTTAGAATAAAATTTTTAACAAAAATTCACAAAAATTATGGAAAATTAATAAAAAATCATAAAAAATAATAAAAATAATAAGAAACTATAAAAATCATGAAAACTCATAAAAATTATAAAAATTGTAGAAAAATGATAAAAAATCATAAAAATTACAAAAAATGATAAAAAATTAATAAAAATTCAAAAATTATAAAAATGAGTTTTAGCACTTAGAAAAACCATTTTCTTCAAATAAATCCAAAATTGGTGTTTTTCCCTAAAAATCATTTTTAAAAAAATCATATTAAAGCTTAGGCTTAGATCGTTTTTAGAAAAATCCCAAAATGGTAAAAACATAAATCAAAGAGATTTCAAAAATTAAAATTCACAAACACACTTAAGATTTTCAGGAAAAGCGAACTACGGCTTGTTTGATCCTGAATAGCAGGTACGTAGGCATCCATTCGGGATAACCCATAAAACGAATAAACAATCATTTTCTTAAAATAATTCATTCAAGAACATAATAAAAAGCAACAGAAACAAAATAAAAAGACATTTCTAAATAGAACAATTTTAGGAGATTATGTGGAAACCGTAAGGTTTTAATAGGTTAGCCTCCGGACTTAGAAACTCTGGTTTTCTTTTTTCCTCTTTTCAAAAACGAAAAGAGGAAATCACGACGACTAGTGGTCTAAATTAAGACTAATCCGCTCCTTTAGTCTTAATTCAATCTTTCCCAACAACAGTTGGGTGGCGACTCCAAAAATTAAACGAAGTTCCTAACTCAAGTCGATGATCTACATTAGATGAGCATAGGGTCTAGTCTAGATCGGATTAGAAACGGGAATTCAAAAATTAGACTTGACAGCCCATATACTGGTACTCAACATATTTAGGTTGCTGATGGAAATAATATTCCAATTACGACAGTTGGTGATATTAGCTCTCTCTTTCGACATGTCTTGGTTTCTCCTAAATTATCTACTAGCTTACTTTCTGTTGGTCAAATGGTGGATAATAACTGTGATGTCCACTTTTCTCGTGATGGTTGTACTGTGCAGGATCAGGTGTCGGGGAAGGTGATAGCGAAGGGGCCTAAAGTGGGCAGGTTATTTCCATTACAATTTATCGTTTCTCGGACTTTGTCATTAGCTTCTTCAGTTGTTGAAAATAAAGCTGGCATATGGCATAGACGCTTAGGTCATCCAAATAATGTTGTTTTGACTCATTTGTTGCAAAGTGGTGTTCTCGGTTCGATAGATAAGAGTTTATTAGTTGATTGTTCTCCTTGTAAACTGGTCAAAAGTAAGACATTGCCTTTTCCTGTTTTGGGTGCTCGTGCCAATAAATGTTTTGACATTATTCATAGTGATGTTTGGGGAATTACACCAATTATTTCATATGCTCAGTAAAATATTTTGTGACATTTATTGACGATTACAATCGATTCACATGGATTTATTTTTTGCATTCCAAAGCAGACGTGTTTACTGTATTTCAAACCTTTGTGACATATATTGAAACTCAGTTTTCCACTTGTATTAAAGTCTTATGGTCTGATAATGGTGGTGAATATATTTCTCATGAGTTTCAAGCATTTCTTCATAACAAGGGTATTGTTTCACAATGTTCATGTCCTTATATACCTCAGCGGAATGGAGTTGCCGAACGAGAAAATCGACATTTGTTAGATGTGGTGCGCACATTGTTGTTAGAATCTTCTGTTCCAACTAAGTTTTGGACCAAAGCTTTATCTACAGCAGTTTATCTAATTAATCGCTTACCATCTCAACAATTGAAGTTTGATTCTCCTTATCATCGAATTTTTGGTAAACATCCTAATTATCATATGCTACATACTTTCGGATGTGTTTGTTTCGTTCATTTACCTGCCCATGAATGTCATAAGTTGTCAACCCAGTCTGTTCGATGTGCCTTTATGGGTTACAGTCCTAATCATAAAGGTTTTGTATGTTATGATTCGATTAATAATCGATGGTGTATCTCTCGGGATGTGATTTTCTTTGAACATGAATACTATTTTCAGCAACATCTTTCGACATCTGATAATGTTTGTTGAGTCTAATTTTTGAATTCCCAATCCTAATCCGATCTAGACTAGACCCTATGTTCATCTAATATAGATCCTCGACTTGAGTTAGGAATTTTGTTTGATTTTTGGAGTTGCCACCCAACTGTTGTTGGGAAATATTGAATTAAGACTAAAGGAGCGGATTAGTCTTAATTTGGACCACTAGTCGACGTTATTTCCTCTTTTCGTTTTTGTGAAAAGAGGAAAAGGGAAAACTAGAGTTTCTAAGTCCGGAGGCTAACCTATTAAAACCTTTACGGTTACCACCAAATCTCCTAAAATTGTTTCTTTTAGAAATGTGTTTTATTGTGTTTCTGTTACTTTTTATTATGTTTTTGAATTATTTCAAGAAAATGATTTTTCATTCATTTTATAGGTTGACCCGAATGGGTGCCTACGTACCTGCTACTCAGGATCAAACAAGTCGTAGTTCGCTTTTCTGAAAACTTTAAGTTTGTTTGTGAATTTTAATTTTGAAATCTCTTTTTCTTTATGTTCTTACCATTTTTGGGATTTTTCTAAAAAATTCTAAGCCTAAGCTTTAATTTGATTTTGAAAATGATTTTTAGGGAAAAACATCAATTTTGGATTTATTTGAAGAAAAGGATTTTTCTAAGTGCTAAAACTCATTTTTTATGATTCTTTTATAATTTTTGAATTTTTTTATGATTTTTATGATTTTTTTATGATTTTTGTGAAAAAAATTATCTTAAGTTAATATCTATCCTATTTTGAAATCTAAAATTTTATTGTTATTTTTCCTAATATTTTTTATTATTTTTCTACATTTTATTATTTATTATTATTATTATTTTATCTATCTATTTATTATTATTTTTCTACATTATTAAATTCTAGAAAAATCTAATTTCTATATTTTCCTATTTATTAAAAATAAAACATAAACAAATAAATAAATAACAAATAATTAATTAATTAATTCGGAATAAATAAATAAACAAAATTAATTAAATAAAATAATAAAAATATGGAAAATCCGACTTACCTGGATCCGGGTCGATACGCGGGTCAGGTCGGTCGGGTCGAATCGGTCGGACACGGCGGCGGAGGAGGCTCGTTCACGGCGTTCCGACGGCCTTTTGCAACGGGTGAGGTGTCGAATCCTAGCTTCTCGAGGGTGCTAAATCCAATGGTGGCGGTGGTCACTCCCAGATCGCCTCTTGGTGGTGGTTTAGCTCCGGTCGGTGTTCACGGTTTTGGATCCTTCTCCGATGCTCTCCGATTTGCACTCTTTCCTCACTTTCTCTCAATTGTGATTCGTGCTTTGGCTTCCTCTACTCCTCCTCTATTTATAGGCGTCCGGAAACCCTCTTGGATAAGCTCAAATCGGCCGATTTGGATAAATCCGAATTTCTTCCGTTTTTAGATTTGATTTTAACCCAGCGATTTGATGTTGATCTATTGTTTTTCTTTGATTTATCTTATGGATTCGGCTTTATATTGACAGTAATCTAGAAGATTTGAAAAAAAATGATCGATTCCACCTTCGTCTGACTTGCTCCGGTTTCTCCTCGCGTCTGTCCGGGTGAGGAAGACGATCACGTGCAACACACGTGATTTCCTTCGGCCAATCACGTGCTGCCACGTGGCAGCTCCAGGCGAAAGGAAAAAAAAATTGCATCGGGTGCTCGAGGGAAGATTCGAACTCGCGACCTCCAAGCCTCCCACACGTTCCCAGCGCATGCACGAACCAGCTGAGCTGGCCCAATTTCTCGATTTTCTTTATATCGCAAATTGCATATATGCAATGCAATTTTTTTAATTTTTTGTATTTTTTTTAATTTCAAAAATTTATAAAAATTATTCATCCCTTATTATTACTATTTCTGAAATCATTTTTCAAAATTGATGTGTTTTCCTATTTATTTTTATTTTTTTAGATATTTTTATTATTTATGCTAAATTAGGAAAAATTGGAAAAAATTGAAAAAAATTGAAAATTGATTATTTTTTATTATTATTGATTCCTAAGGCAAAAATGGGGTGTTTACAGCTGCCCCTCTTTGTAGTAAAGTTTGAAAAACTTAAACTACAAAGACAAAAAAGAAGACGCCATTTTTGGCCTCTTAAATAGATAACATGGTCCTATCAATTTAGAGTAATGTTCCTTCCCAAAAAGTGCTTTATGGGCTGACTAATTGGCGATAGGACACATCTCAAGTGTAGGAATGTATGAGGAATGATAATAGAAAGCGTCTTTATCAGACTTGCAACCTTTGGAAAGAAAATTTACTTAAGAAGCGCCCTTATGAGCTGGCTACCTGTCAACAGAAGCGTTTTGCTAGACTAGCAACTGTTTGGAAGAATATTTCCGAAAAGTGCCCTAAGAGCTGACTAATCGGGAGAATTTAGGAAAGTGCCCCTCATGGGCTGACTAACCTTGAATTGAATACCTCAAAAAGTCCCCCCTATGGGCTGACTTTGAGGTAGAATTTTAGGAAAGTGCCCCCTATGGGCTGACTAACCTATGATAGAAATGTCTCAAAAAGTTCCCCCTATGGGCTGACCCTGAGAACAAGGTTTTAGGAAAGTGCTCCCTATGGGCTGACTAACCTGGAGTTGAATTGTCTCAAAAAGTGCCCCCTATGGGCTGACCATGAAAACAAGGTTTTAGGAAAGTGCCCCCTATGAGCTGACTAACCTGGAGTTGAATTGTCTCAAAAAGTGCCCCCTATGGGCTGACCAACCTGGAGTTGAATTGTCTCAAAAAGTGCCCCTATGGGCTAACCATGAGAACAAAGTTTTAGGAAAGTGCCCCCTATGGGCTGACTAACCTGGAGTTGAATTGTCTCAAAAAGTGCCCCCTATGGGCTAACCATGAGAACAAAGTTTTAGGAAAGTGCCCCCTATGGGCTGACTAACCTAATATAAAAATGATACCTAGAAAGGTGCCTTTATAGACTGACCTTGGAAGAGATCTAGGGAAGTGCCCCTTTTTGGGCTGACTACCCTATTAAGGGGAATGTTTAGACAAATGCCCTACAATGGGCTGACTCATTTTGTGCTTTTGAATATGCTTTCTACAGCCTGAACTAAATGATGTGATGATATGATGATAGTTATTTATTTTAATATGCTTGCCAGTTTATCGTGGATAGCAACCAAACAACCGAACCTTCGTGCTGGTTTGCTTCTACTTCATTTCTTCTTATCTTGACATAGGGTTGAAAATTTTGATGTGCTCCCTTTCTTTATGCGCAAGGCTCTTTTGATGGTAATGTTATCCTAATAATGTGCTAAGTTCTAATGCTCAAAAGTAGATAGAATTATCTTACCAAATACATTGAGATTCATTATCATTTCAGTATTTATCTTTCATTAGTGATATGGTGGGTAATGTGTTTAGGAATATTTGTTGTGATGAGAATTGATTGTTGATCATTCAAGGATATTAACTTTGCTTGTAAAAAGTAAAAATTTGACTCAACGAAATTTATATCGAACATTGGCTTTCATAAACATTGGCAAAATTTCAATTTCCTTGCCTAAGGATAGTACATCTTTACAGCATCTATGTTAATGGGGTCTCTCAATTATGGACCATCCATTTGAGTTAATATCAGAGCACCTCCTGATAAAACCTTTTCACCACATAAGGGCCTTCATATTTTGGGGTAAATTTCCCTCTGGAATCTTGGGCGTTCGGGAAAAACTTCCTTAGTACCAGATCCCCCTCTTTAAAGTACCGAGGTCTCATCTTCTTGTTAAATTCTCAGGCCATTCTTTGTTGGTAACAATGGCCATGACATAATGCGGTAAGTCTTCTTTCATCAATCAGATTCAGCTGATCAAGCATCTTCTTTACCTAGTCTAATTCGGTTAACTGAGTTTCTGATAAGATTCTGAATGATGGTATCTCAACTTCAACTGGTAGCACTGCTTCAGTACCATATACCAATGAATATGGGGTAGCTCCAATAGATGTTCTTATTGAAGTCCTATAAGCCATGAGAGCAAACGGTAACATTTCATGCCAATCTTTGTAAGTTGTTGTCATCTTCTCGATGATCTTTTGATATTTTTGTTAGCTGCTTCTACTGCCCCGTTCATTTGAGGTCGGTAGGGAGTTGAATTTCTGTGGTTTATGTGGAATTGTTGACATAAACCTGTCATCGATTTGTTGTTGAGATTGGTACCGTTGTCGGTGATGATGGACTCAGGAACTCCATATCGGGCTATTATGTCCCTTTTTAAGAAGTGGACTATTACCCCTTTTGTGACATTGGCATATGATGAAGCTTCTACCCATTTGGTGAAGTAATCGATCGCTACTAATATAAACCTATGGCCGTTGGATGCTGTTGGAGTGATAGGGCCAATTATGTCGATTCCCCACATGAAGAATGGCCATGGTGCTGATAACAAATGTAGCTCGTTGGGCGGAGCATTGATCCGGCTCGCATAGACTTGACAAAAATGACAGTGCTTGACATATTTTATGCAATCTGATTCCATGGTTAACCAATAATATCCTAACATCATGATTTTTCGGGCCAACATGTAGCCATTTATATGAGGTCCACATACTCCTTCATGTACTTCTTTCATCAGTTCGCATGCTTCGTCTTTGTCCACACATCTCAACAGGGTGGTATCAGATGATCTCTTGTAAAGTATGGACCCACTTAATAGGAAATGGCTTGCTAACCTTCTGAGTGTTCTTTGGTCATTCTTGCTAGCCATCTCGAGGTATTTACCTTCTTGGAGAAAGGTCTTGATATCGTGATACCAGGGTTTGTTATCTTGTATCTTTTCCATTGTTAAACAGTAGGCGGGCCGACTTTCGATGTCTATTTTCATCGGTTGAACTTCAGCTACCCTTGTTATCTGGATCATAGATGCTAGCGTGGCTAGTGCATCTGCGAACTGATTCTAAGTTCTTGGGATGTATGTGAAAGTGATTGCCTTGAATTCCTCAATTAGCTCTGTTAAGTGTTGATGATATGGTACCAGTTTGGGGTCTTTAGTCTTGTATTCCCCTCTTGTCTGTAGTATGATGAGCGACGAATCCCCGTATACCTCTAATTTGCGGATTCCCATTTGGTAGGCCATTTTGAGGCCAAGAATACATGCTTCATATTCTGCGATATTATTGGTATAGGGAAATGTAAGTCTCGTCGTGCAGGGAATTGAGTGCCATCTAGGGATATCAATACTGCCCCAACTCCGCAACCGAATGCATTGGCAGCTCCATCGAAAAACAGTTTCCACTTCGGGTTCTGCTCTATCCCAAAGTCTTCTACCGGCCTATCTTCCACTGTCAATATATTCTCATCTGGAAATTGGGCCTGTAGTTCTTGGGAATCTATCTCGACAGGGCATTCCGCCAATTGGTCAGCTAAGGCTTGCCCTTTCATCGAGTTCTGATTTACGTATGTAATGTCAAACTCAGATAGGAGCATTTTCCACTTAGAGATTCTCCCTATCAAAGCTGGCTTCTCTGCCAAGTATTTCAAAGGATCATATCTTGTCAGCAGCTCAACATGGTAGTAAAGGGTATACTGCCTTAGCCGATGCATGACCCAAATTAAAGCACAACAAGTCTTCTCCACCTCTGAGTACCTCTGTTCCCCGTCTGTGAACTTCTTGCTCAGATAATATATAGAGCGTTCTCTTCCCTCATCATCTTGCTGCCCCAGCACACATCCCATAGATTCAGGGAGTATAGTGAGGTATAAGAATAAGGGCTTTCCTTGTTTTGGGACTATCAAGACCGAAGGTTTTATAAGATAGTCTTTGATCGTCTTGAATGCCTCTTCACATTCGTCGTCCCATTCTATTGTGGCGTTCTTCTTCAACAGACGGAATAGTGACTGGCATTTGTCGGTGAGCTGTGAGATAAAACAAGCTATGTAATTTAATCTTCCTAATAAGCTTCTTACTTCTTTAACGGAGCGTGGGGAAGGTAATTCTAATATGGACTTTACCTTGTCAGGGTCGATTTTAATGCCCTCCTGGCTTATGACAAACCCTAACAATTTCCCCGTTGTGACCCCGAAAGTACATTTTTTTGGGTTTAACTTGAGCTGGAATTTTCTCAGTCGTTTAAACAAGGATATCTATATGGCTTTCTCCTTCTTTAGATTTGGCTATCATGTCGTCGACATATATTTCAACCTCTCGATGCATCATGTCGTGAAGTATAGCGACCATGGCTCTCTGATACGTTGCCCCAGCATTTTTTAAACCCAAGGGCATGACCTTGTAACAGAAAGTTCCCCACGTTGTGATGAAGGTCGTTTTGGTTTTATCTTCCTCAGCCATTTTTATTTGGTTATATCCTGAGAAACCGTCCATGAATGAGAAAAGATGGTTTCCCGCAGTGTTGTCTACTAGAACATCAATATGAGGTAGGGGGAAGTTATCCTTTGGCGTGGCTTGGTTTAAGTCCCGAAAGTCTACGCATACACGTACTTTTCCATTCTTTTTCATGACGGGGACTATATTTGCTACCCACTTCTAGCAGTTTCTTGACTTCTTCTTTGATTTTCAGTAAGATGTCAGGCCTAAATCTTCTCAGTTTTTGTTTTTTAGGTTTGACATCTTCCCTTGTGGGAAGCCTGTGAACTACTATTGACTGGTCTAGCCCTGGCATGTCACCATACGACCAGGCAAACACATCTGCATATTCCGTTAATAGCTCGGTTATCTCACGTTTTTGCTCGGCACTCAAACTGGTCCCGATTTTGAGGTTCTTAGGGTTTTCCATGCTTCCTAGATTTACTGTCTCCACAGGCTCGTCGATCGAGATTCCGCTTTGTTCATGTTTTAGCCAATTTCCTTGTATTATTTCGTGGTCTAAGATATCGCCTTCAACAACTGACCCAGCAGCGTTGGAAACGATATCAGCGTTTTTACTTTCTACCTGCGCGAAATATCCCTGATGTTCGATGGTAGGAGATCTGAGTAAAATGAAAGCATATATATATAAGAAGAAAAAAAAAAACTGTAATTGAACTTGATAAAAAGTCTCAATAAAATTTGTTTAATAATTTTTCTCTATTTTTGAGCTAACCTAGCGCTACTGATAGGATAACAAAACCAATTGTTCAGAGCCGGATGCCGGTTGGACGTGCGGAGGGTTGATTTCCCTTTGCTGTTGTCCTCTTCATTTATCCGCAACTCTTGAATGATGTTTGCCTTTCGGAAAAATTGTTGGAGAGGTGGGATGTACATCTGGGTGTCGATCAGCTTCCCCTTCATTCTGCCTTTGACACCTTTCGTTTGCGCTTCTTCTGCGGCCGTAGGAATGTACCCCAGTCCAAACGTCCCATGCTGCCCCTCTTTAAACTGATGGCCCTCCTTGCTAGTTGCCATGTTCACTTCATTGAAGATCTGCAGCCCCAGGTCTTCTGAACCCTCTTCCCCAATGTAAGGTATGGCAGTCTCCTTATATATGCCGTAATCCTGCTCGCCCAGTACAGTGACTATCTGCCCGTTTGCAATGAATTTGACCCTTTGGTGGAGACTAGAGGGGATGGCTCCAGCAGCATGTATCCAAGGTCGTCCCAAAAGCAGGTTGAAAGACCATGGGATGTCAAGGACCTGGAAGGAGATGTGGAATATTTGTGGACCGATTTCCACCGGTAAGCCCACCTCCCCTACTATGTCTCTTTTGGACCCGTCGAAGGCTCTGACCACTGTGGAGCTAGGTTTTATGTTGCTTGGATCGACCCCCAGTAAGTCGAGTGTTGCCAATGGGCAAACGTTGAGGGATGATCCGTTGTCGATAAGTACCTGGGAGACAATGGTGTCATTGCACCTGACCACTATGAACAGTGGTTTGGTATGTTGGTCTCCCTCTTCTCCTAGCTCTTCCAGAAAGAAGGATATTTGGTCCATTACGAAGATAGAGTCCGCCACATGACCTAATTTGTCTGTAGCGATACCTTCTGGGACCTGAATCTTTTTCAGCACTTTAAAGAGTGCTTCCCTATGAGGCTCGGATGTTGTGAGAAGGCCCATAAGTGATATCTGCGCTGGAACCTTATTTAATTGTTCCATGATCTTGTATTCGCTGGCCTTAACCATCTTCGTAAACGCAGCAAGTCCCTCTTCCTCTTCTTCCCCTTTTTCCACGGTGGGCTCTTCAGTCGAGCCTTTATACTTTGGATCATATAATCTCCCAAAGCGGGTGATGCCTCCCACTAGTCGAACGGTGCAGCCTTGTAATTCTCTGTCGGTATCGGGACATTGAATACATATCTTTTTCTTGGGATTTGTACCTCAGTTGATTGTCCCTCATAGCACTGTATAACCATAGGCTTCTGATGAGAGTTGATCATGTGGACAGTCTTCCCCTCTTCCTTTACCGGGTTGTCTTCCTTCTCAAATTCCGGTCCCCATCCACTAGGTGGCCCTTGCTCAGTCGGGGTATAAGAATAGTTTACCAAATACTGAAATCTCCCATGTGATTTTCCCAAAGTGCCAACCATTGGGTCTCCAGCTAACCACCTTCTTTTAATGTGCGCCTTTGGTGTTTCCTTTGGAGCTTGGTAGGATTGCTTCTTCTGTTGCTTTGTCATATTCTGCCTTGGGGCTTCTTTGGGAGCTGACTCCTCTAACGTGATCATGTTGATGGCGGGCTTGTGATTGGGCAGTGGGTTGGTGTTGACATTGGGTGCTGGGGCGTTTACGAAATCCAATTGTATGATTCCTGCATCAATTAAGTCTTGGATTTTATGCCGGAGCCTCTAGCACCTATCTGTGGAATGCCCCTCTTAACCCATGTGGTAGTCACACTTGAGGCTTGAGTCGAAATTCTTAGGCTTGTATCGATCGTTGGGGATCTCGAAGCTAATTAAGTTGTCTACCCTCAACCGAGCGAAGACTTGACTGAGTGGGATGGGGATTGGAGTGAACTACCTTGGGACCCTGACAGCCTGAGTTTGACCCGTCGTAGGTTGCTGGACTGGGGTACTCGTGGTCTGAAATGTAACACGAGTCCCGGCTTTTTCTACTTTACCGGAGTGGACCGTGCTAACAGTGGACTCTTTAGCTCTGTTTCCTCCCACAGGCCTTTATGTCGGTGTGACCCTAGTAGGCTCCATTGTTTGGAGTCTACCAGTGGTGATGGCATTCTCAATCCTGCACCCCGCAGCCACTACCTCTGCAAAAATGGACGAGGTCTGGCCTACCAGGTGTGAAAAGTAGGTCTTGTCCAGGGTATTGACAAATATGGATGTCAATTCCTTCTCAGATATCAGGGTTGCTACCTTGGCGGCCTGGGCTCTCCAACGTTAAGCATACTCCTTGAACGGCTCAGCATGTCTTTTTCGGAGACTCCCCAGGTCGATTACAGATGGGGCGACTTCAATATTGAACTTATATTGATCATAAAACGCCCGGGCTAGCTTCTCCTAGGTGTTGATAATGTTGAAGTCCAGGTGGGCATACCAGACCAGTGCAGGGTCTGTGAGGCTATCCTGGAATGTCTGGAGCATGAGCTGGTCGTATTGAGCATACTTGCTCATTTTCCGGGCATATAGCCTGGTATGCATTTTAGGGCAGCCGGTCCCATCATACTTTTCAAACTCTGGGGTCTTGAACTTTTCAGGGTATATCTCTTCCCTGTATGCTGGCAGATTGGTGATTCCGGCCTGTTCAAAGCCATCAGGGCCTTCAATGCTTTTCATCTTGTCATGGAGCTGCTGGAAGAGTCGCTTCTCCATCTCCTTCTGCCTCTCTTCCATTTCCCTCTTCAGGTCGTCAGAGGTCAGCCCTTGGTTGACTTTTGGCTCATATTCAAAAGCCGGGTTAAGGTTGGAATTGATCTCCTCATATTCCGGATGTTGTCCCTCCACTGCTTTTCCCTTTCTGGCCCCTGAATACTCTTCCTTGGTTGGCTAAGTGTTGTGCAGGAGGCCGATGCTTTCAGTTAAGAGGTGAACCTGGGCAGCCAGTTGTTGGACTGTTTGTTCTAGGGATATGATCCTAGAGTCCGAGGCAGCTTCAGCATTGGTGTTGTTGCGGTTGTCACTACTGTTGGCCATTTTTGTTCTTGAGCGCGTGAGAACTGGGCTTCTAGGAGGGTTCGATTGTTTGGAAGCTATTTTGATACCTGGATTCGCATTTTGTTTTGCTTTTAGTGTAATGAATGCACGAATGATATGCGTGTGTCACGCGGATGCTAAAAGTAAAAGAGTTGACAATTGATTGACAATGTAATATTGAAACTTCACTTTTATTAGTATTAAAAATTCTGGAGTTCAAAATAAAATATTACAAATAAAGATCTACTTCCTAGTTCTTTTAGTCTTCTGTTGTGGAGGCTCAGACTTCCCATTGATGACAGCTTCTAATTCTTTGACCCTGGCTTTGGTCTTGAGTGGGAGTGATCTCGCGTAGCCCAATGAAGAAAGCCGCGGGCTCTATTTCCCATAATTGGAGCATAGTTCGTACCAAGGGCACGTTTCACCTCCATCTTTGTTAGTGAGAGGATGGGCCCTATCTTCTGCTGAATGAAGGCCTGCTCCTTTGGATTGTATAAGGTGAACCAGTGGTCTAGCACCAACTTTGGGCCCAACGGTTTATACACCCGAATCTCTTTGCGGAGGAGGCGGCTAACTGCGGTGCTAGCCATCTATTACAATAAGAAATTGCCTAATTACAAACAGAACTATGAAACACTACAAGGAAATAGATTTGAACTCCAAAACAAAACAACAAACCATTACATCGTCATCAATTGTCAACCCTATGATGTTATGTATGCAAGTGGGTTGGTTCTAACTGGTTCTCGAGCTCTATGGCCTCCCGCATTCTCGGAGAAATGGATCTCAAGCCATATCGAAGCATAGGGTAAGGTAACCTAATCGGTCCCGAAAAGTGAATCAACTCACTTCACCCGAAACCTACACAATGGCTCCTCGTCTTAAGTTTCTAGGACGGTCCGGGTTCGACCGCATCTACTCACACAAACATATGTATGCATGCTGAACCCCCATAGCAAAGAAACTAGAATCTAACTAATTCCTTGTAACAGAATAATAATTGAAGCACATTTAAGGAGAACAATTCGAAGATTTAGGTGGCTTAGCCTACTGGCATGGCTTCCCAGTGGAGTCGCCATCCTATCGAGTCTAATTTTTGAATTCCCATTCCTAATCCGATCTAGACTAGACCCTATGCTCATCTAATATAGATCCTCGACTTGAGTTAGGAATTTTGTTTGATTTTTGGAGTCGCCACCCAACTGTTGTTAGGAAATATTGAATTAAGACTAAAGGAGCGGATTAGTCTTAATTTAGACCACTGGTCGACGTTATTTCCTCTTTTCGTTTTTGTGAAAAGAGGAAAAGGGAAAACCAGAATTTCTAAGTCCGGAGGCTAACCTATTAAAACCTTTACGGTTACCACCTAATCTCCTAAAATTGTTTCTTTTAGAAATGTGTTTTATTGTGTTTCTGTTACTTTTTATTATGTTTTTGAATTATTTCAAGAAAATGATTTTTCATTCATTTTATGGGTTGACCCGAATGGGTACCTACGTACCTGCTACTCAAGATCAAACAAGCCATAGTTCGCTTTTCTGAAAACTTTAAGTTTGTTTGTGAATTTTAATTTTGAAATCTCTTTTGCTTTATGTTCTTACCATTTTTGGGATTTTTCTAAAAAATTCTAAGCCTAAGCTTTAATCTAATTTTGAAAATGATTTTTAGAGAAAAAACATCAATTTTGGATTTATTTGAAGAAAAGGATTTTTCTAAGTGCTAAAACTCATTTTTTTATGATTCCTTTATAATTTTTGAATTTTTTTATGATTTTTTATGATTTTTTTTATTATTTTTATGATCTTTGTGAAAATTTTTATCTTAAGTTAATATCTATCCTATTTTGAAATCTAAAATTTTATTGTTATTTTTCCTAATATTTTTTATTATTTTTCTACATTTTATTATTTATTATTATTATTATTTTTATCTATCTATTTATTATTATTTTTCTTATTTATTATTTTTCTACATTATTAAATTCTAGAAAAATCTAATTTCTATATTTTCCTATTTATTAAAAATAAAACATAAACAAATAAATAAATAATAAATAATAAATTAATTAATTAATTCGGAATAAATAAATAAACAAAATTAATTAAATAAAATAATAAAAATCCGGAAAATCCGACTTACCTAGATCCGGGTCGGTACGCAGGTCAGGTCAAAATCGAGTCGGGTCGAATCGGTCAGACACGACGGTAGAGGAGGCTCGTTCACGACGTTCCGGCGGCCTTTTGCAGCGGGTGAGGTGTCGAATCCTAGCTTCTCGAGGGTGCTGAATCCAATGGTGGCGGTGGTCACTCCCAAATCGCCTCCTGGTGGTGGTTTAGCTCCGGTCGGTGCTCGCGGTTTTGGATCCTTCTCCGATGCTCTTTGATTTGCACTCTTTCCTCACTTTCTCTCAATTGTGATTCGTGCTTTGGCTTCCTCTACTTCTCCTCTATTTATAGGCGTCCGAAAACCCTCTTGGATAAGCTCAAATCGGCCGATTTGGATAAATCTGAATTTCTTCCATTTTTAGATTTGATTTTAACCCGGCGATTTGATGTTGATCTATTGTTTTTCTTTGATTTATCTTATGGATTCGGCTTTATCTTGACAGTAATCTAGAAGATTTGAAAAAACATGATCGATTCTACCTTCGTCGGACTTGCTCCGGCTTCTCCTCGCGTCTGTCCGGGTGAGGAAGACGATCACGTGCAACACGCGTGATTTCCTTCGGCCAATCATGCGCTGCCACGTGGCAGCTCCAGGCGAAAGGAAAAAAAAATTGCATCGGGTGCTCGGGGGAAGATTCGAACTCGCGACCTCCAAGCCTCCCACACGTTCCCAGCGCACACACGAACTAGCTGAGCTAGCCCAATTTCTCGATTTTCTTTATATCGCAAATTGCATATATGTAATGCGATTTTTTTCATTTTTTGTATTTTTTTTAAATTTCAAAAATTTATAAAAATTATTCATCCCTTATTATTACTATTTCTGAAATCATTTTTCAAATTGATGTGTTTTCCTATTTATTTTTATTTTTTTAGATATTTTTATTATTTATGCTAAATTAGGAAAAATTGGAAAAAATTGAAAAAAATTGGAAATTATTGAAAATTGATTATTTTTTATTATTATTGATTCCTAGGGCAAAAATGGGGTGTTTACACTATTGTACTTCCTCACTTTGATGATTCTTGTTTTGATAAACGGTTCAAGCCTGGACTTGTCCTTCCTGACCCTGCTCCTGAAAATGCTCCAATGATACTTCGACGATCGACTCGGCACATTCGTCCTCCAGATAGATATGGCTATTCTGCCATTTTAACTAATATTACAATTCCTACCTCTTATTCTCAGGCTGCTAAACAGACTTGCTGGATAAAAGCCATGCAAGAGGAACTTCAAGCACTTCAAGACAATCACACTTGGGATATTGTTTCATGTCCTGCTGGTGTTAAACCCATTGGTTGTAAATGGGTTTATTCTCTTAAGCTCTGTTCTGATGGTTCCCTTGATAGATATAAGGCAAGGTTGGTAGCTCTTGGCAATCGACAGGAATTTGGAATTGATTATGAAGAGACCTTTGCACATGTGGCTAAGATGACAACTGTTCGCTTGTTCTATCTATTATTGCATCTAAAGGATGGTTCTTATGACAAATGGATGTTAAGAATGTATTTTTGCATGGGGACCTCAAGGAAGATATCGATATGACTCCTCCTCTAGGATTGTTTTCTACACCCTCACATGATGTTTGTAAGCTCAAACGGTCTCTATACGGTTTGAAATAGGCTCCACGGGCCTGGTTTAAAAAGTTTCGTAATACTTTTCTTAGCTTCTCTTTTATTCAAAGTTAGTATGATTCTTCATTATTCCTTTGCATGACTGACAAGGGAATTGTTTTGTTGTTAGTCTATGTTGATGATATTGTCATCACAGGATCTGATACTCAATTGATGTCTCAGTTACAGGAGCGTCTTCAAGGTTCTTTTCATATGAAGGATTTGGGATCGTTAACTTATTTCTTAGGTCTTGAGGTTCACTCTTCTTCTGCTGGTATTTTTCTTCATCAACATAAATATACTAAGGAACTTATTGCTTTAGCTGGTCTCCAAGAGGGTCGTCCTGTTGATACTCCTTTGGAAGTGAATGTTAAATATCAACGAAATGATGGTGACTTTCTATCTGATCCATCTCTATATCGACAACTTGTTGGAAGTCTCAATTATCTAACTATTACACGTTCTGATATTTCATTTGCTGTGCAACAAGTTAGTCAATTTATGCAGGCACCTACACATCTTCATTTAGCAGCAGTTCGCCATATTGTTAGGTATTTAAAAGTGACTTCTCATCGTGGTTTGTTCTTTTCTGCGGAGTCTCCTATTCACTTAACAACCTATAGTGATGCTGATTGGGCTGGTTGTTCTGATATACGTCGATCTATTACTGGTTGGTGTATGTTTCTTGGTAACTCTTTAATTTCTTGGAAGAGTAAGAAACAAGATCGAGTGTCTAAGTCTTTTACTGAGTCCGAATATCGTGCTATGTCGTCTACTTGTTCTGAGATCATTTGGCTTAGAGGTTTATTGGCTGAGGTTGGTTTTCCTCAACTTGAGTCTACCTCTCTTTATGTAGATAATACTAGTGCTATTCAGATTACTGCTAATCTTGTCTTTCATGAGCGTACAAAACATATTGAAGTGGACTGTCATTCTATTCGAGAAGCTTATGATAATGGTGTTATTTCTCTTCCTCATATCTCTTCTGATCTTCAAACGGCTGATATATTTACTAAGGCTCTTTCTCGGCGACGTTATCAGTTTCTTGTTGGCAAATTGATGCTTCTTGATCAGTCAGCATCAATTTGAGGGGAGATATCAATCAAAAATGACAGAAATTAAGCAACTCATTGTGTCAGATAGCTCCTAAAAACATACACGGTCTGATACATGGTCAGAAAGAACGACCGTATATTGTGTCAGGTAGCTCCCAGAAACATACACGGCCTGATACACGGCTAGAAGGCACGACCGTTTTACATAGCCGTGAATATTTAGATATTTGTTTCGTGATTTATTTTGTAAATATGGCATGTATATTTTGTATTTTGTATTTTGGTAGAGGAAGATTTGTTTTCCTAGTTTGTAAGATATAGTTGCTTGGAAAAGATATTCTCCTGATGTATATATATATTTGAACATGAGTTATGAAAAGGCATTCAGCCAAATTTTCTCAAAAGTTGTTATAGGCAATCCTAAGTGAATAAGAATCAAGTTCCTATTGGACCAATGACACAAGCTAGAATGAAATGGCTTAAAAATTTAGGATTGCGAGTTTTGGGAAATTAGCGTATGGAGGATGAATTGGAGTTTAATTGAAGATTTGATGTTCATTTGAAGTGCTTAGATGGGTATACTTTGATTGTACAAACTTTGGAAGATGAAGAAAGTTGCTTTGAAGCTAGAATGGAAGGACAGGAGGTCAACACATCCGTGCCACCTTCAACATGATTGTGTAGCCAAGCATGTATCTTTCTATGGATTAAGAGGGTGTCAACATAGGCGTGCTAAGTTAGGAAGATATTATTTATATTTTCAAGTATGATTATACAATTTTTATAGAAAAAGAAATAGATGAAAATTAAAAATTTTAAAAATTCTTTTGATTTTTAACAATCCGACCACCGATTAACATTTTCTAATGATATTTTCCTCAATAATTTATAAGCTTAGGAAATCAAAGAAGATGCCTGGCAATTATGAATTTGGGCCTGGGCTTGCGAAACCCGTTTCCAGATCGGACTACCGAACCGGATTCTCGATACTCCGTCCTCTCCCGTAAGCTCAGTCCTCCACCGCTGCCGCTGCTCTGTTGCTTAGAGAGAGAAAACAGAAACATGGGATCGACAAGGAGCAATATGTACAAGAACCCATCTTTCGCATACAACAAACAACTCAGTCTTTCCTCTGCTCTTCAAAACCTTAGAGGTTTTCTTCTTTCTCCCGGTTCATCCCTTTTTGGTTCCCATTTATTCTCATTCTTTATGTTCTGACAGCTTATAACGCCTCTATCGGAAAGGTTCCTGAAACCAACGATGAACAACAAAAACAAGGACAGCGAAAACCACCCAATAACGGCAAAAGGATTTCTCGTAAACGGACACGTGTGGAGCAGGAGGTCGATATTGCTCGGCCCATGTCTCATGAGGACTACATCGACAACATAAGGCAAGCAAAGTTCTGTTCTTTTCATTTAGTTTATTGTAGTTTTGGATTTGCTTCTAATGTTCTTCGAGATGGGGAGAATATCAAAGACACCAATCAATCAAATTTTTACCAAAATGTTTAATTAATTTTGCCACGATAAGGGAGGGGAAATCGAGCATGTTCCATCCGATGAGATGGGCTGGTGAGCATAAAAGATTTGGCTAAACTACTAAAATTTTGCAGCCGCTTTTAACTCATATAAAAATATCGGATAATTGTAAATACTATATTGTTTAATCATTTAGAAGATATGAAAGCACTTTTCCTCAAAATGAAGGCACCCTAAGGTTTTTGTTTGATGTGGTTTTGTAACTACATGTGCAGGAAAGAAGTGAACTCAGCTCGAGTTCATGTGGACCTGACTCCGGAAGTATTGGTAATGGGATACTTTATAATATACTCTTTCTGGATTCTGATTAGTGCTGTCTAAGCATTTATTCTTTCAATTTGATGTTGCTTCTATGCAGGAGACTTCATGCTCAAATGCGGTTTTAGTTGAATATGGAAGTGAGTATGGTAGTTATAAATTAGGCTTGTGTGAGAGGTGATTGATCTTAAGGCTGTGAGAAATGTGTTTGTGCCGCATACTCATGGTTATAATGCTAATAACATATTCATATAATCCTTTCACATTCAACAGAGAATTGAATTTTGTTACCAGCATGAATATTCTTCCTTGGCTGCTGTTCAAATTGCTGTTTTTGGATGTTAAAAACTATTTTATATTGAAAATGAATCTTGGGTGTGTTATATTTTTTGCCTGTGTCTTTTACTTCTCCATAGTGCTTCCTGCTTGCAAGACCAATCCTGTAAATGTCACTCCTTTGGAAAAAGTCACCTCTGAGCTGACAGTGTGTCTTGAGTTGAGGTCTTTGCTTGTCTCATTATTTTGGTGGAGAAATAACTAATCACATAATGCACATTACTGTCTTTAGGAGTAATGTATTAATATGTTATAGGTTAAGCTTCCTAGAGAGTGATTGCAATGTATGTTTAATTCCTTGCTGATAACCACATTAATTTAGCCGTATGTTGATGAAATCCAGGTGATGAGAGCTGCTCCAAAAGTGAAGGAAAGGAGGAATCATCAAACTGTGGTCTGTTTTTGTGTCTATTTCCTCACCGTTAAAAGCCTTCGAAACTCATGCACATGAAATTACCAACTTTTAGTTTCCATGTTGCCTAGCATTGCATTCTCCATTTCGTTGATAGGTGTTACTACAAAGGCAATAATTTTAACAATAGTCATTGTAGTTATTCCCAGTCAGTGCGTTATTCTCTGACATATTGACAGTTGGTTCAATCTTTTAGGTGAATGCATTGAAAGCATTCCAAACAATAGCAAACATAATGATATTAAAATTAGAAGAGAACAAAGATATCCTATTGCAGGAGAACCTGTTTGTGTGGTTTGTGGAAGATACGGAGAATATATCTGTGACAAGGCAAGACATGTGAGCCTTTGAAGTTTTTTGCATGTTGCTTTATCATTACCTTACATGTGTATGTGCATTGACAGACCGAGGATGATGTCTGCAGTCTAGATTGCAAAGCTGAACTTTTAGAAATTCTTCAACTCAAGGAGGTAATTTCTTGAGCTCTTTTGTTAGTCAACAGTCTTCTTTTTACTCCTGCTCCTTGCTGATTCCTAACTCTTCTGTGTTGTGTTTTTACTTGCCAGGTAAGCAGCCAAAACAGAACAATTCCCACATCTAAGCTTAACCAGGAACTGCCAATGCCTGAATACAGGGAGGATATTTGGGATCATAATCACAACCGCTGGTCTAGAAAGAGATCAAATCTTTGTACATATAACTGTGAATATTCCTGAAAGACACATGCTGATCATTATAATGTATCCAAGTATATTAGATAAGTCCCAGCTAGATGAAATATACATCTTTTTGCATCCCATGATATATATCTTTTGCTTACTGACATCACTGGTTTGTGAATGCAGTTGGAAATGCCTGAGGCCTGGACACCTTTCTGAAGATTGCACAGTATATATCTGGGCACTTCTTGGTTTAGGTCTTCTACTCATTGTCTGCTTTCTTCTTGTTTCCCAATTAATATGTGACATAAGGTTCCAATGTGCTGAAGGTGTCAATAGGAAACAATGGAAGTCGCTCCCTACCCAGTGATCTTCTTGGACTTTACAGAAGGTATGTACTTATATAACTGATTCTAACTATCCTGTTAGTTAATTGTATGCGTATTGAAACAATTCTTCACTGTGGAATACTTTGCTTACATAAATCTTTGTTGCCAGTGATGCACACAGTAATCTTCCTCTATGTCATTTGTTTTTATCTGCAGGTGCCACCAGATTGGAAAAAACTCATCAACTGCACAGTGTAATGAATGCCAGTCCCCATTTGGATTGGCAACATGCCTTGATTGTAGTATAGCAATTTGCGATGGGTAAGAAGTCATTCCTAGTTGTGAAATTTTTGGAACAGAAGAGGAAATTAGGGGTTAGAAGTGCTTGTTTGCATCTTGGAGCTGGCCCTTTATTCCATCTCTTAATCTATGTAAATTTGATGTGTGCAAGAGTATTATGCAATATGTAAGATAATTTATATGCAATTTGGCATCATCTAAATGGTTGTCCTTCAAGTAATATGACCAATTTGATTAGATGTATTCTATAGTCTGACATGGGTTAGTCCTCAGTGCAGGTCATTTGTATGAACATATCAAAGCTTATCCCTCCCATCGACGATATTATTCTCATAAACTGAACCGCCTGGTGAGTATTAATATGGCTGAATACTTTGCCACAATGAACTTCTTCTCATTTACAGGCTCTTGCTTACCACTTGGTTATAAATGATTTCACTTCATTCCTTTTTTTGGCCAGCAATGCTTTCACTTTATGAATGTTGGCAGTTCCCTTGAAAAGGAAGAGATTTTTTTGGTGGCAATCATAATATCCAAATACAGATTTTCTAATTCTTTCTTTTTATTTGAAAGATGATCCATGTGCATGTTTATGCTCTTAGCACTTGGTATTTAGTCACAGTTCTGTTATCTTCAGTGCTTGATCCATCACACTTCCCTAACTTTCTTTCATGACAGACAAGATAATGTGTTGATGGTCATTATACAGCAGCCCCCTGAGTTTTTCCGATTATAGACCCAATGCATAAAGAAACCTGAGGATGCATGTGTTTTGGCTTTAATGTGGATAATTGTAGCTGTGACACAAATTGATGCAGGTGAAATGCTGTAAAACAACATGTAAAGTGACAGATATATCAGATCTTTTGGCCTGTCATTATTGCTTTGATAAAGCCTTTGAGAGGTCTTATGATATGTACACAGCAAGCTGGTATGCTATCCATGGTTACTCCTGCTCATCTTCATTGTATGTTCAATTTAGCATGGGACCTCATCCAAAAGAATTTGGACCATAAGATTTTTCATAATCTATGATTGATCCCTGTATGCTATTCTTTTAGCTGTGATTTCTTTTCCTTTATGGAGCAATAGCACATACACAGGATTCATGATTCCTTGTCATTGTCATATTCTCAATGCTTGGATATAAAGATTTCTTATTCTCATGGTTATTTAGCATGAACATGTGAGAGGGCTAATCAAGCTGGAGATAAAATGCTAAAGTCATAACGTAATGTTGAAATCCACTTAAAGTTCTCAGTTTTGCATATATGTTACGAAATTATGTTGATGTGTTGTATTCTGCATGCTCTATAATATCTGAATCTTTTTTTCTCCTTCCTCTGCTTCAAGAGGTTTAATATTATAGCTGAATGCAGGAAAAGAGAAGGCTTTCTATCATTTCGGGGTCTATATGTTGTGAAGATCACTTTACATGGTTAGCCTCTTAGCAACGTTGACCTCTTTTCATGATATTTGTCCTGTGCTTGGCATTACTTTTTTCATTGAAATCTCATATTGATGAAATTATGTGTATTTTATACATAACATATTAATTCTCCTCTCTACTATACAGGCATAGAATGAATTGTCCAAATGCTGGGGCTGAGGACAGTGGTCATATTGTTGGTAAGCATTACATTAAGGACCAGTGTGTTCAACTCAGTGACTTTATTTTCTGATAGGACAGTGGTAAGAAAACAATTATCATCTCATTGTTAATTCCTTATATTGCTGTTGAAATGAAAAGAGGCAGTAGCATCCTCAATATTGGTGAATAGTGTGGCCTGTTCATGACCCCAGTGAATAGGAGAAGGTGCATCATCACTTACTATGTGAAGTACCAACATAGGAGATCCATAAATTCTTAATTATGTTCTCCTGCGCTGATGTATGCTATTTATTAACTTAGATTTTGTGCATAATAATTGACCTGCGTACTGGCATTGTAGAATTTGTCTTGATTAATGTTGTTCTGAGCGATTTATTTTCCTTGCAAATTCTGTTGATTTTATCCTATTGCACCAGTGTCTTGATAAGAGACAAACAGTACGGTTGATAAAAATATTAGTTATATTTGGAATAAAAAATATCATTTATTTCTATCTAATTAAGTTATTTCTGAACCAAATTCTTATTAGGTTGATGTTTGGTGATATAGTTCGGTTAACTCATCATTTTGTTTTTCGACTCTCATAAGTTGCCCCTGGATATGGAGGTGGAATGGTGGTAATGCTGAGAACCTCAGTGAACTGGGAAAACATTCCTTTCTTCATCGGCATTATGCAGCTGCATTCTGCATTAGTATTACATGTTCAGTTCTATTTCAGTAAAAGTAATCAAATAAAACTGCAGAATCATCAACTATAGATTTCTGAGTGACACAGAGAAAATAGGTTAGACATGTGTGTTATCGCTCAAATAAATACACTTTCAAGTACACAGAGAAACCCAACTCTGAAATTAATGTTTGTGCCACAAAGCTTTATTCTCTCTCTACTCTCCTAACCTGTGACTAGAGCCTATGAGTGAAGTCTGAGGTCAATATTCCAAACAGCTTCTTTTCCTTCCCCACATTTCATGTGAATGTCTTTCATTCTCTCTACAGATTTGCATATTTGCACTACATGACCAATCGAAAGATGTCACGCAAGCATCTCCTGCTTGAGCCTTTAATGCACAATTCGTTGTAAAACAATTTCATGTCATAATCATTCAATTTAAGCATACTAAGTAAGATTAAAAAGGTGTAATAAGTTTCTAGTTACTTTGCGAACGGCCACTTTATATTTCAGAAGTACCTGTAAGTTTAAAATTCATTTAAAAAGTTCTTGTGGTACTTTGCCTTTCATTTTCAATAGATTGCTGCTAACACAATCATATATTCATAGACCAAAAAAAAAAGAGCTCCTGAAGGATCACAAGAAGTAGTGGCACAAAATGGGATAAGCTGGTCAAGGTGTGAAAAAAGAAACTTTTGACACACATGAGATAATGATAATGAGCCCAGAAGAGCTTATTGCTCTTTGGATATCCATAACTACCCACCATTTAACTTTTGGTCATTCGTGTGTTATATCAAAACACCTTCTCTTTCCTTAGCGAGATTTTGGAAGAATCCAAACATGGGTCGCCACCAACTTTAAAAAGGCTTCAATAGGTCCAGATTAAATCGGTATGACTCCGACTAACGAATGCCATTTCCAAATAAAATTTTTCTAGATAGTGAAACCGTTAATGAAGAACAAAGAACCATCATCATCATCATAGTGAAGCTGTTACAATTAATTGTTAATGTAATTAATGTGCAGTTTTGTTGAGGAAATGTATGAATGCTTACAGGTTGAAAAAGAAAGGGAAAAAACGCAGGCACTTTATCTGCAAATATAGACACCAACTTGGGGCAGTAATATGTGTGCCCGAATAATAAAAATTTAATTAATTGATCACCAAGTTAATTAAATGAAAAATAAAAACTTTTATTATAAAAAAAAAAAAAGAAGAAAGACTTATATTTTATCTCTTTAAAAACTGTCATCGCTAAGATATTTATACGTAACATTTGATAATACAGGATGAGGAAAAGAAATAGAAGTAGGATTTAAGTTGAAAATTATTACTGTACTCTTATTTAAGGACTAATGTCCAATAAAAGCGAATGTTAATTTTTTTAAAAAAAAAAGAAAAGAAAAGAAAAAAGGAGTTGATCACATCAAAAAGACTGTACTGATAACTTCATTTAGACCTTAATCATTTTTGGGCCGGGCCCATGCTAATACCCAGTTTCATAAGGCCTTTTCCTTCTTAGGCCGGGTTTACAAACCCCGCAAACAAATTAGGTTTTTTTTTTTGCAAAAAAAAAAAAATTGTAAAGTTTTCAGATTATGTAAATTTTTTAAAGATCATATCACTTTTTCTTTTTTCATTATAATCCTAATTCTTAAATATACGTAACTTTATTTAAAGGTAAATTTAGGAAAATTCATAAATAGCAACTGTTACAAGCCTATAAACATCAAACCCAATGCATTAAAACGGATCATCCACTTTCACGTAGAAATCACCCAGCATCCCCAATGGGGACCTCAGCAGAGAAGAACACAAACAAACATGTTTTGTTGGAATTCATGCACTAATTTTTGGGATTTAAATAAAGTTGTTTTGCTACATGAAATGCTCAAATCATGCACCTCGCAATTTGTTTTTTTTTTTTTTAATTTTATAGCATAACATTAATAACCAAGACAGCATGGGCATGTGAATTGCAGAGAAACATGTGAAATGGAGCTCGTGAAAATGGGAAATGTTGAGGTGGTGATCCAATCCTCCCTTTCAATAGAATTTCACCTCATCAAATCATGTGTATCTGATTTTCGATCTCTTCTCTGTACATGGACAACATCCACTCCTACTTCTAAAGAATCCTAGGAAACTAGTGTCCCTGCCATTCCCCATTTGAGCAAATATCCCAAATGTGATCACATTTATTACCAAGTGGCCTTCACGCTATACATATCCCGGCGCCTTTCAGCCAAAATGCATCACACTCACACTCACTCTCTCAAGCAACTCTCACTATCACTCTCACTCTCATTCTCACTCTCACTCTCACTCTCACTCTCACTCTTACTCTCACTCCCGCTTTCACTTGCTTTTATCATTAAGCAAATATCATCATGGACAAATGTAGAAGCTCCCCATTAAAACCTTTGGAAGAAAGGCCCTGCCAGAGGCAAGGGTGGTCCTCTAAATGCTACCTGCTCTTACAGAGGTGTGAGGCAGAGGACATGGGGCAAATGGGTTGCTGAAATTAGAGAGCCAAAGAAGAGAACCCGGCTGTGGTTGGGTTCTTTTGCAACGGCCGAAGAAGCAGCAATGGCTTATGATGAGGCTGCTAGGAGATTGTATGGTCCTGATGCTTACCTGAATTTACCCCACCTTCAGTCAAACTCTAGTTTTCCAACAAGTCGCGTATAAATTCAAGTGGTTTCCTTCCAAGAACTTCATCTCAATGTTCCCTTCTTGTGTTTGCTGAACCTGAAGCCAACCTAGTGTTCATGTTATTCACCAGAGGCTCCAGGAACTTAAGAAAAAATGGAGTTCTCAGCACCCTTCCCACATCATCTAATTCTACTAACGAGAAAAATGCTTTTCAGAATGCGATACTGTGGAGTATGACGTTGCAAGGAGACACAAGTTGATGCTTCATCTGAAAATACTTTGTCTCTGAAAGAAGAGAAACCACAGCTTGATCTCAACGAGTTCCTTCAACAATTGGGGATTCTAAAAGAACAGGAACACATAGAAGGACACAACTGCCACTGAGAGCAGCACACAACCCGAGTCTTCTCAAAATGATTTCGAGCAGCTTTCTGCCTTGGATGACAAGAGCTCATTGGGAGTCACTACTTGATATGAATGGGTTCGCAGAGAGCCAGGAAGCAGAAAGCAGTAGTTCCCAGGTTATGACTTTACAGAGGACTAACTCTGCCTGCCACAATCTGGGACTTCTAATGGCTATTTGTGACAGGCTATTCAGTTACAGGGGGCCCTTTTCTCTAGGATTATCTTTGGTAGGATCATCGGTAGGGATGTGAGTTCTTTGCTTCTTAGACACAGGTAGAGGGCACTAAAAGGTTCAGTTCAGAAATAGAAACAGAAAAGAGTCACTACAGATGGAGCATCATCAATACATGTAGTTTTTGGCGTAGACTATTTGATATGATCATACTTGGCTAAATAAATCTCGAAAATATATATCCAATTTTACATCCATTTTGTTCTATAAATT
>JBBMOL010002202.1:0-27269 GCA_037954665.1 Laguncularia racemosa | reverse complement strand
TTTTAAAAAGGGTTTTTTTTTTTTTTTAATATTTAATATGTTTTTTTTTTGCTTTTCAGCAAAGTCCATAATCAAATTCAAATACATAAGGCTTTTCCCTTTTTAAATCTTGGATAATCCTGTGTGGCTTTCATAAATGGGGGATTTTAGAAAAATACTATTATTTTGCAAATAGGTCGATGCACACTTTACAATGAAAAGCTTTTAAGGGCAAAGGATAAGTACATCACCTGTAAATACACTGTCGAAAGGCTTAAAGTTGAAAGGAGATAACATCTATAATTATATTTAAAGAATGTGTGTAATTATTTTTATATTCTAATAAATAATGGAGGGAGTACTAATTTTTTGATTAATAAATCTTTATTGTATTAAGAATGGCTTTAAAAACCTTTTTGACAAAATATTTTTATTTTTATTTATTTCCAATATCGAGGAAACTTACAACGGGATTGTTTTAATGGACGTTTCCTTATCAAAAAACTTATCGGGACGATGATGTGATGACTAAGGGGGCATGTTGATACAAGTGCTTAGTACAGCTTTGAATATGAGGACAAAAAATTTCTGATTGCCTTGAAAAATATGCCAGTATGCCTTTCAAAATATGGTTTTTAAATTTTTGGGATAAATTTACAATAACTCTTGCTACAAATTATCGAATTATAAAAAATTAAGATTTTTTAAAATATTACACTTGTACTAAGTTGTTCATTTGAATAAATGCAAAATATAGTTATTTTTTATAGGAAAATCTACTAAATAATATAATTTTTTTTTAAAATTTCTTAAAATAAAATATTAAAAAAATTATTTTAAAAATGGTTACGAAGGGGGGGATTTGGATTGTACATTCAAAAATTTTTGTATGAAAACACATACTTAGAATATACTTCAATACAAATGTTTTAATTTAATTTGGGGATTTTCTTCATTGTTTTAATATATTATGGTGGTCAAAAAAGGTTAAATCAACGATTTGTTGATACAAATATTAATTTGGCTTTATATCTAACCAAAATTTTTGATGTATCAATATTTTTTTTGAGATACCATTGCTAATATGCAAAGTTGGAACTTCTCCTAATCTTAAGTTTTCAAGGGTATTATTGTAATTCATCCTTAAATTTTTCAATTAATTTCTAGGAGCCATAAACTAATCAAGTTTAGAGGATACAGCTGCTCAAGTAAGGTTGAGTTTTCTTTGGAAATTTTAAGAAAACAAGGATGAAATTTTGAGCTCGACTTAACTTGTAATAGCACTTAACAAACTCACTTCACTTGCATGAAACTTAATTAATTTTATGCCAACCCATTTAAACTTGCTTGACTCCATTTATTTGAAGATATTTTTCTTCTTTTTAAGTAATTTCAATATATTAATTCGATATGGTTTAAGTTTAAAATTTAAACCTGATTTCAAGTTTACTATATTAAATGCATGAATATTAAATTAAATTTCATGAAACTCGAACTTTAAATAATAAATTTCTTGAGTTTAAAACAAACTTGAATGCGATTTTTGCTATACCCATTTTTCGGAGCCCGATTCGATTTCTGCCCGGAGAAGATCACCAGCACTGAGATGAGTAAAACCCAAAAGTGTTGAACTATTTTAGCACTTGCGTACCCTTTCCACTGCCGGCCCTCCTGCAACAGGACACCCTCGACGATGAATAAAAATAAATAGATAACTTGGTTGCGGGGAATAACTCGACAACCTATTTCCCTTTTTCATTTTCTCAAAAGCATCCATTCCATATTTATTGATAATCGTTTTAACACTAACGGAGAAGCCTGCATTGATTAAAAGGCTAACATGAACTCTTTTGAATTTTCTCTGGTTGATCACTTAGTTTAATAGTTGTAATAAAATAATAATAATAACAACAATAATGAAGATAGAATAATGTTTAATTGCATACGTCTAAAATTTTAGTGCACTCGCAGGATAAGAACAAATGTCAACTATCAAACAATTATTTTTTAAAAGATGCAAATGGTCCAAGTTTTCATTTCGGTGTCTCAGTGTTTTGTCTCCATCAATCACATTGATATTGCCACCCAAGATTGAAGATTTTATAATGGGATAGGAACACATAAATACCTATGTTATTAATATTTATGAGGCATACTGTAAAAAATGTTATAGCATTTTGTTTTTTTTTTGAAAAGCATTGCGTGTGGTATAAAAACTATATGCTGTTAAAACTTAATTAAGGAAAAAAAATACTATAGTTTGTTAAATTATGGATTTGAGGCTTTATTAGATATTAAACCCTCACAGATTACAGATTAGGGACACATATACCATTTATGGTAATTTAGTATATGAAAATGTTTTTTTGAATGGAAAATTAATTATAAAAGTAAAATTTAAAATGATATAATATGTATTTACATTACTAAAATTACCTTGGAAAAAACAAAAAAAAGAAGAAAAAGTTTTAAAAATAATATAATATATATATTTTAAAAATTCGTTATAATTTTTATTAAAATGTTTCGACATATCTATTGATACTTTTTGATATATACAAAAATTTAGCCAAAAATAGGAAAAAGAATACAAAATAATACTTACCCAAAACAAAAACGACTGTCGGCCTGTTCTCCAACAAGCTCCGACCTGCTTTCAAAAACCCAAAAATTTTCCACAATTTATCGATTGTTTATTATATATATTATATAGTTACATTCTATCAGATAGTAGAACGATTAAACTACATAGGTGATGCAAATTGTATTTATTGCTTAAGTCGTTTATATCAATCCACGGAACTTATAATAAGAAGATAATGAAATTTAAGCTATATATATGTAATTTTTAGAGCGGCCATCATGAATTGACGTTGCCATGAGATTCCACGTAAAAGTAATTGTTAGAGCAGGATATTTCCAGCTATCTGAGTAAAAACAACCTAAAATAATCAGAAAGCAACATTAATTATATGCCAACAGAAAGAGAAATAAAGCTACACGCAAAGAATGTTCAAGCAAATGCAATTTCGAATCTATCAAATAAACACATAAAGTTGATATTCTATTTCTAACATCAAGGGAAAACCTTAACATCTCCACCCTCCACTTTTTTTTTTTTTTTTTTTTGGCCCTCTTTTTTTGGGTTTTTCTCTTTTAATCTTTTGTTAATTCTGAGGGCACTTTGATCATACTTTCATATATATTATTTCCAAAAAGTCACAATATCATATAAATAGACCAAAGATCAACCCCAAAATTAATGTAGCTCATATGTGGGCAGCAGCTTTGGCTAAATTAAAGCTGCATGACGACACACATATGTACATACATGTTTGTATATAAAATGTAATTTTTAGCACAGCAACAAAGAATGGCACTTAAAGACAAATATGTTTAGATGGCAGGCACATGCACATACCTTAAGAGTTGAGGGAAGGAGAGAGAAAGAGAGGACTTAAATTTAAGGTCTATGAAGAGATATAATCATAAACTACATGGCTAAGACTAAGAGGACCTATGACTTTAGGGTTTGGAACACATATACACGCAGGCGGGACAGCTTTGCGTTATTACAACGGCCGTCAGTAGCTTCGCCTCACACCTCTTACCCACCCCCCCCCCCCCCCCACTAATGTAAGTAATCTACTTCAAACATTTTTATAAAGTCAACTTTGTGTGAATATATATATATACCCACTCACAAAAAAGATCATATTCGATAATGATAAGACGGTGACGGACAAAAGCGTGTATCTTTATCAACATTGATTAAGGTTTAAAATATTCAATAGCATCATCGCTCCTCTAAACTAACATGGGCAAAAATGATAAACTATATATATATATATATTTTACATGTTAGTCCAGCTTAAATTTTAAAGGAAATGGATCATTTTGAATTTTTATTTTATCAATTTTCTCAATTTACAAATTAATGCTTGATTTTACAAATTTGAACAAACTTATGACATAATTATTTATATTACCATTTTGTTTATAATTTCAATAATCGTTATATGTACCAGTGCCTTAAGAGACAATTTGAAAAAATTAAGAAAAAATAAACTGGGAGGATCCAATTCAATTTTAGTTTTGAATCGCAACTACCCCTTATGCGAATTAGTCGTTTAGAGGAACTAAAGCTGTAATTGCATAGTATCGAAATATGAACCTGCCAATTCTTATAATAAAAAAAAAATTAGGAGAAAAAAAAGTAAAAGTATATTATTAGTTTGTTTATCAACTTTTTTTTTCTTTTATTGGAAATTCTCAATATTTTCAAAACCTTATAAAATATATCTTTCATTGATTTTGTTAAATTTACACCCATTCATGATATGTGTTAGCTTCAAATTGATTAAGGATACTTAATTTAATAAAATAGTGATATTAAATATATTTAGTTACAAAATATAATAAAATATTAAATATATTTAATTATGTAATATAATAAATAATAAAAAAATACTAAAAGAAAAATTAAAAGTAAGAAAATGGTGTTAGAAAAAATTGTGGCCAATTATCCCAAGGCCAATTAAAAGTTAACATATATTTAAGATGGATAAAAAATTTATAAATTAACAAAGTCTTATTTTTATAGGATTTTGAAAATGTTATGTACTTAACAAATGAAAAAAAATATATTAAGGAATCAAACGAAAAGTTTGTAAATGCAAAGGACTAAAAAATGTAATTTCTAAAAAAAAATAAAAAATATTAACATGCCGTACTATGATCTAACCTGGCCTAGAATTGGAAATTTTGGGAACCAGCTAGGCTGTAGCAATAGTTCTAGTGACCAAACTTACTTGGAATGAGCGTATTCCAAAGAACCACCCTCATCAATCACAGATAGGCTAAGGTAGCTTGTCCTGCGAGTACTATTTCTTTTGATTCCAAATAGAATCAAATTGATAAAAGTTATTTTAAAATTGAATAAAATCTCCAAAATGTTAGTTAATACAGAGTGGTAAACTTCGAATAGCATAGAATAATACAAATTTATCCTAAGTAAATGAACATATTTTTCGTAAATGATAATCGCAAACTTCAAATTATTATATAAGTAGCGTTTTACTTCGTTTTAAGGCATAAAATTCTCCCATGTAAAAAGGTTAAATATTTGATAAAAAATACTGTGTTTCATCTATCCCCATCCGACCATGCAGGATTTGTTAATTTTACATTGCTCTCCTTAAAGTGAAAAGGTGAAAAATTAATATTGTTATAGGTGGTGTTTCTTATACAAAATGTTGGGCCATAAATACTAGAAGGGAAGAATTAAAGATGTCATGTTGATTTATCACATACTTTTAGTGTATAAAAATAAAAGGGCAGTGCACCATGGATAAAATGGAAATAACATCTTTGCCCTATGAGAGCTTTTATCCCTAGCCAGCTTGTTCCACTCTGCATTATGCAAACACAGCACTAGCACACGACGCAAGTTGACATGAGGAAACGTTGAGAATGGTGCTGAAATAAGTCATTTGTCAATGATTAGAAAAAAAGAAGAAGTTAATTTAGAGCATTGAATAATTTATGAATTAATTTTCATCATTAGATATTTTTCTTCAAAATCTCTATTATTGGATCTTTAAAGTCATTGAATGATAACTATCCTAATAATTATTCAAAATGATAGTGACCCCACCTAAATAGCTCATTTATATATGCATATGTGCTTTTTATTGTGAGATTTGAATCAAAAGAATTAATACATGTTCTTGGGATCAATTTTATAAAAGTGAGAAATAAAGATCAAGGCATGGCTTAAATGGCATTTATGGCTGACAAGTTTTGTCTCAATTATAGATGGTTTTACTTTCAATTGAAAAGATCAATGCCGTTCTTTGTTTCTTGGTTAGCAAATGAAAAGCAATAATCTATCCCCACTATGTTGGTGACATGTGTCCATACTCATGCACAATTTTTGTTTTGAGGAAAGCAAACTTGAGTTAACAAGTCCATTCAAGCTTCAAGAGCCATTGGATTCATGATATGGGAAAGGATCTGAGAGCATATATCGAGGACATAAGCTAAAAAGAGAGGAAAATAACGAGAGCAGCCAAGAACCATGACTAATTTTCCACTTCATTTTCGTTTTGGACATCACAATGGTCCATTCATTTTAGTAGCAAACCCGTCATGAGCACACCTAGATTCCACTTTTATTTTCCAATTGTGATGACGCACAAGTTGGGGGCGGAATTTCTATGACGGGGAAATATCAAATTCGAAGCCAGAGAGACCCACTTCATTGTTCCATTTGACAATTTTCATTTCTTGAAGGGGGTAGATATGTGAAAGCATGTGATAGCACATTCAGCACTTGACCAAGAGGAGCTTAAAATTGAACATATGCTTGATACATATTGCAATAGGCAGCTTGTTTAGCCTTCGGTTCAAAGAGAAACATCACGTTAGTAGGGGATTGTCTTCAATTTTACATAACATGAGCAGCCCTTGGAGGAGATAGAATAATGAGAGCTGGCGAACAAAGCATAGATGACAGAATTGGAAGTTAGCAGCCCAAAGTCGCTCCACGTCATGACAGAAACGAAGAGCAGTAGCTAGAGATAACAAAAGCAGAATTGAAAGCATTATTTAGTGAGTAAGCTCGTTGAGTACCGCAAACACTAGCAGCCATGCTTTCTATTAAATTCATGCGGCAGTCCTTGGAAGAAATTACAAAGCAGCCGAGAGTGTTTTATCCATATCTCGACAGAAGCGAGAGAAAGAGGGAGCAACATATCAGTTGTCACTACTAAATTGCAACAACTATCACACTGCAGCTAAGGAAAATGGAAGAAGGAAGTTAACTCTAAATCACATGCAATTCAAGCCTAATTGAGAGAAGAATATATCAGCTAGATGGGGACAAGAATCATAGAAATATGGGTTTAAAGAGCTGGAGTATTTTTCCACTTTTTTAGACTTGTATTTCTCATTTTACGGTTGGATAGTAGTGCATTACTTAGAGCCACAGTGAAAATAACACAAGCACAAAGCAGTGCATTTCGTCCGCTTTTGTGTAGAACGTAGAAGATGAAACGATACAGGGAGCTTCCTGACATAACCATTCATTGCTCGGTTTTCAGTTGGACACTAATTTTTATCTGCGCCGGTTCAAATCACACGTTGGGAGAGAAACTGGGCCCACCAAAAAGATTATTCCAGAGTTTATGGTTATGTAACAAATACACATAACCTCTTGGCTCCACCCAAAAAGATGTCGAAGTAATGTTGAGACCGCAGAAGATTATTATGCTGTTGCGAAGCTTACTTTGAGTCAACACGTTACTGTCAAAATTGCTGTCGATGGTGGATCTCTCAAATAAACTCTTGTTGCTGCTGATATGTGGTTGATGCTGATGCTGAGTTACTGCCATTTTACAGAATCGTAATCACGCCGCCTACTGCTGAGGTCGGTTGGACGTGAACATCTGTGATCACTTGGTCATTTGCAGAACGTGTATCGATGTCTGATGATGTGGCCTACTGTTATGGATAAAGAAAACAGTTCGATTTCCTATCTACGCTTGCAAAAGAAAATGACAAGAAAGAACCATGCCCCCTGCGTTGCCGGGAAAGAACCAAACCCGAAACATCACGTCTGCACTCATAGAGTGCTGCTAGGGCTAGTGATGGGGACTTCTGGTCGCTAGTACCTCGACTTTTGGTATAGCTCATTGGGAGTTGACAAGCACACACAACATACACACTGTTATAATTTCGTTTTTATAAAATGAGCTGCCTTGATGAAGGGAGGACAGTTGCAACTGGTTCAAGAAAAATAATTTTGCAGCAGCATGATAGAATGAAGAATGGAACAATAACTCTATTTCGAAATTTGCATTATAGATATAGAAAACAAAAATAAAATTAATTCCATTAACTACATAGTCCTACAAATAAGTCATGACTAACAACAACAAGATCATTTTTCTAACTGATCCTAAAAGCTAGGATAACGCTACAACAACAACGACAAAAAAAAAAAAAAAAAACAGGACAGTTAAAACACAACAGCAACTGAAATATTTATACTCCTGAAGCATAATTCTTAACACTCTGCTTTAGGAGTTGCAAACACCAATTTTCTTTCTTAGACACTCCATTCTACTGGCTAGAATGTGCTTCGTGAATAAATCCGCCAGTTGATCCTCGGACTTGCAATAAACTAGTTGAACATTGTCTTCCTTTTGCACTTCTCTAAGGAAAAATAAACTTGATGTTGAAATGCTTGGTCTTTCCATGGAATACTGGATTGTGAGAGATTGCTATGGCAGCTTGGTTGTCTACAAAGATCTTAATACTTTCCTCTTGTTCCAGCTTTACATCCATTAGAATTTTCTTCAGCCATCAATGCTTGATTAACCGTAGTAGTTGCAGCAATGAATTCGGTCTTCAGCAGTGAATTGTGCCACGATTTCTTGCTTCTTCGAACTCCATGAGAAGATGCCTAGATCTAAGGGTGAAGTAGTAGTCAGAGGTGCTTTTCATGTCTTCGACTGAACCACCCCAATCATTGGTCCAAGAATCCAATAAGCTTAAATTCCTTGCTTCTAGTAAACTTGACTCTAAACTCATTTGTACCTTTAACATATTGCACCACTCTCTTGGCAACTTGAGGTGCAATTCACTTGTACAATGCATAAATCTAGACAAGATGCTTACACATGTTCAAAATGCCAGGTAGTGTGGCTGTGAGATACATCAAGCATTTAACTAAGCTTCTAAAGTGACCTTCATCAACTCCACCAACACCATCATTCTTACATAGTTTTTCTTTTTGATTCATTAGAGTACTCAATGCCTTGCATCCTTCAAGCCAAACTTATTTTAAAATCTTCTTAGCATATTTCCTTTAGAAAATAAAGACTGCATGCTCAGCTTGTTTTATTTCCATCCCAAGGAAGAATGTTATCAATCTAAGATCTGTCATCTCAAATTCTTTTGTCAATGCATGTTTGAACTTTCCAACCAGTTGTGGATCATTTTCAGTTAACAAAAGATCATCGATGTAGAGAGAAACTATCAAAACATCATTGCTCTAAGTTTTGACGTAGAGAGTGGCTATGACAAGCTTTTTGTAAATCCTAAACTCAGCCAATATTCATCTATCTTGTTGTACCAAGTTCTTGGAGCTTACTTCAGTCCATAAAGGGCCTTCTTGAGAAGGAATACCTTATTCTTCTCCTTTCTTCTCAAAACCTTTTAAGTTGATCAACATAGATTTCTTCTTGCAGAATACCATTTAGGAATGCTAATTTCACATCTAGTTGATACACTCTCTAATTCATTTGAGCAGCAACAGCAAGTAAAGTTTATTGATGTGCTTCACTTGTTGATTACAATTAAACAATAACAAATGAAGAATCATACAACAAACCACAAGATGCGTTATTTTAACAAACACAATAAAATCCCTAAAACATCAAGGGGCTTCTACGGAAATGAGGATAAGCTTCACTTGTAATTGTAATATATATAAAAGATGGCACAAATAAGAACCAATTCCAAACAATTAAGGCGTAACCCTAAATTGAAAATGGAACCCTAAATGGCATGTTCAAGAACAAGTAACCAATTCCAATCATACACTAGATATAACACACTAGCAACAATTGAAAACAAACTTAAGAAATATTGATGTTACTCACAATAATCCTTAAACCACTCGCTACAATTCCAAGGATGAAATGATAAGAGTAAGTGACTGAAAGGGGGTAGCTTTCTACGGCACAAAATTTAAAAATTTATGAAATGTTCAAAAGTCCCGTACAAAACCTACTTAGCAAGTATTTATACTTGTTTCCAATTGGGGTTTAAAAATTTGTCCAAAACAATTACGTCTATACCACTAAGTGATCGTTTAATCCAAAAAAAATACAAACAAATAAAAATGTCCCAAAAATGATTACAAAGTGACGGGGTTCAATAATAAAAATAACAAGTACAAAGATGGTCTTCAAAGACCCCAGTTCTTCAAGTCAATTGAGTTTATTGCGGCCGTTGGATGTGAGTCCGATGATTTCCCAATTTGATCAATAGTGTAGGTTATTTAGCATCCTGTAAAGATTGATCACTGTATTTCTATAATGCAATTCAAACATTATTAGATAAGGAAATGGGTACATGTGAGCAATGTGGATCATACATCTAAATCAGGTTCCTTGACTATTGGGATCGCATGGTAGATTCTAAACATCTCTTCGGGGCCCCTAAAAGATTTGCCTTCAAATCTAGAGGGTCATTTCTTGGACTGAAAACCCCAATGCCTTTGTAGACCTATTTGCCCAACTATTATAAGAAGCAGAAATAGTCCTGATTTGCTCTTGGAAAGTGTGTACCTTTTATGGAGAACATAAGCATCAATACTATTCAAGACCCTCCCTTTCTAAACATATAAGTGTTTCTGAATTTGTTATGTAACACCTTCTTATCAAAACATTTAGGGCCTACCCAATAGCAAATGAAAGGCACACATAGGAATACACATTACAAAGGATCTCATCATGATATTTCTTTCCTACACTAATTGATACCTTTGCCCTTTGTGTAACATGCATATTATCTTGATTGTCCAACCAATGCAAATTGTATGGGCTAGGATGTGGACTAGTGGTTAGTTGTAATCTATTTTACTAATGCAATAGATATGACATTAGTGCAACTACCACTATCTTTTGATTAGTACGCAAAGGTTACCTCTAATCTTGCAAGAAGTGTGGAATATGTTCTCCCTCTGTTTGTCCCTAGCATTTGGAGATATAGTCAAAACCTTGTGCAACACATTAATAGGTAAATACTGTTCACTTGTTCCCTCTTCATGTGTCTCAGTGTTCTGATCGTCATAGTACTCTTACAATGCTATAGACAGGTCTGTAGGCTTGATAGATTCTTTTTCATCCGCTTCTTCTTCTCTAGTAACCCTCCTTTAACTGTCATGACTCTCTTATTAAGATACTGTGTAGCCATATGCCAAATTCCCATGCATTTAAAGCATTAACTTGGCGTATTTTCCCACTAGTTATTCCTAGTACAGTCTGCTTAACATCAGGTCCAATTATCTCTTTGCCTTTCTAGAAGCATTTCTCTCTATCTATGTTGAGGGTAGCTCTATTTACTGCCCTGATAAGTTCACCTGCTCCCTTTGGCCCACCCGACTGACCATTAACTCTTATGGGCTAGTAGTAGCATTGGGCCCCTACTACTAGTAACCTGGAATGGATTGGATCACCTCTGCCTTTCCACTTTCAAGGCTAACTGTATAGCCTCGTCAAGTGTAATGTATCTCTAGAGCTCAACTACACATGCAATCTCATATTTTAACCTATATACAAAACGTGCTAGGGTTTGCTCTGGAGGCTCTACTGACCCACATCTGATCATTAGGGTTTTCAAATTTCTGCACTAATCATCTACTGTTTTGCTTCCCTGTCTTAAAGTCTGAAGATGCATAAACAGTTCCTACCTATAATGTTCAGGAATAAACCTCTTCCTCAAAACCCTTTCATGTCTTTCTAGGGTATGAATTTCAGCCTCCTCATCCCTCCACTTGCTGACCCACCAAATTTTTCCACCACAAGGCGGCATACGCTATGAATTCAACAGCACAAGTCGAACTCGGATGTTATCATCTATCTCATAACATTCAAAATTCCTCAACCTTATCCTCCTAGTTCAGATAGTCATTTGCCGAACCCTTGCCATCATAGGAAGGCATCTGCAACTTCACATACTCTAAGCCCCTAAGTGGCCTGAAATCCCTATTTGGGTAAGGATTGACCCAAAAGTTATCATCTCCCTCCTCCCTATAGGGATGATGATCTCCTTCCATTCTTCTTCCCATGTTTCCTCCTCCTCCTATCCCTCTCTCTGGATGTTTTGTAGAGCTACTCTTGGTGGTGCATGAGGATTTTCCACTGTGGTTATGGCATTGTCATCTTGTTGATTCTTGTTGCTAGTGTAGCAACAATGGTAGTAAGGTCCTGAAGTTGTTCCTCCAAAGTTCTTCTATGATAGGAATAAAAATCCGATAAGACCTATCATTAGGGCAAGAACTAAGGGAATTTGAATTTTGGCGATGAGGCCCATTTTGAGCAGATCGACCCCGAAATTATTTATATATTAACCTCTTTTCTATTATTCTTGTATTGTGTTTTTCCAATAGGCACACTTATCATATTTTATAGGGCAATGGACAAACTCCCTCAGACTCAGCTTGTGGGTTATCCATGGACCGACCTAAACCGACGATGAGCTAGGTCGATGGATCCTATAGAAGACCGGCATGTTGAAGACCAATTTCTTTTATATATTTTTCATTTGCACGGACTATTTATGTTTATAATCATTTGGGACAATTTTATTTCCTTGTAATTTTCAATTTTTGGGTTAGCCACCTTAAAAGTGGCAAACTTGTAATTTTGAGCACTTTTTAATCCTAGGAGTAGCAAGTATAAATACTTGCTTAAGAGAGGGTTTGAGGGGGATTATTTTTGCAGAGTAAGAGGTCATATTCATGTGAGAATTAGGGTTCCTAATTGTCATTAGACTCTTATCAATTTTAATCCCAAGAGTTGAAATTGTGGCGAGTGCAACACCTTGAAATATGTGAGTAGTATCAATTTCATTTTGTTGCAATTTCTTTTCTTCTCTAGTGTGTCATATCTAGGGGTGAATTGAGATAGTTCTTGGACAGATTTGCTTCTAATTGTTGTCGAATTCTTGTGTTTAATTAAGATCTTTTGCAATTGAATTCGAATCATCTTTGAAGAAATCCTCTTGAAAATGTGATTATCACTTGTGGAAAGGAGTTCTTAGAATTGAAGTTTTCTTTTGAATTTGTGGATTATTTTTGTGGGTTTATATGTGATTAGGGTGTTGTTAGAAGAGATTAACATTGAGGTTTCACAATTGCAACATTGATCATTTGGATTTCCTTGCATCTTCATTAGGGTTCACGTGAATTCTTGCCCCTTTTTGGAGCCGATTTGTTGTTAATTTGAGTTAGCTTTTTCTTGAGTCTTTTAAATGTGCTTCTAAGTGGATTTAGGCACATCATTCTACCTACAGTATGATGACCCTGTCTTCCACCAACTTGGCCATTGGTCTCATTGCCAATCCCCCCATTTACACTATCATTCGACATGCTTGTGGATGTGATTTGTTGAAGTATAATTTCACAATTTACAGCATACTCCCTTGACAACACCACGTCATAATAACATGTTTAGACAACAACACACACACACACACACATTGTAAAACCCACGATTGCAACAAGTTTACCCAAAACAATAAACACTTCTTAACACTTCAAGTATAGTGAAATAAATGAAGCACAAATAAACACTTCCAAGTAGTTAAGATATTAAATTCAACTAAGCAAGTGTTTAAGTAATGATCTCATAGACTTTCACACTTAAATGCTTGTTTTTTTTTTTGAATTTCAAACTTCACTACTCAATTTCCCTTTCTTAGTCACAGTTTCACACTCACACCTTAGTCTCATGTGTAGAACCTTACACCACACACAATTCTTCAAATCCACACCGCCACACACAATACACACATTCACGATGCAACTACTTCAATCACCACTACACACACACACAACAATTTACACCGCCACTCACACTACACACACACATGGTGCAACCCTTCAAACAATAACAACAACACTTCAAAATGTAACACTTCCTTGCCACAACACTTTACGTTGCAATTCCCTTACAACCGCAATTCACAAATAAGGCAACAAGCAACAATTTAAATACACTACTTATGAAAACCTTCTCTACAAAAGGTAAGACAATTCAAATTCAAACAACACTCTTTAATGCTACTCAATAACTACTTCAAGTTAATGGAAAGTGTTTGAATTCAAATGATTTCCTTTTTCCCCACACAATGCAATATGAAAATTGCAAACACACATCAAATTCCGAAATCCTCTACAACAATTCAAAATCACACTCTTTTAAGCTTCAAATTTCACTTTCCTAAAATGATCACAATGATCACTTCTCTTTACTCATCACGCAAACTCAAGAAGAAAAACAATATTACAAGTGCTTCATGCCCACTTTAATAACAACAAATAGAGTGCAACAAAAACCACAATTAATCACTCAACTTCACTCCTACAATTCGGATCAAGGTGCTAAACTCAAGAACCTTAATTTTCGAATTCACAATTACAAAAATCCCTTCTTACAACCAATGCTCTAATACCAAATTATGATTTGCTTCACTTGTTGATTGCAATTAAATAATAACAAATGAAGAACATACAACAAACCACAAGATGTGTGATTTCAACAAACACACTAAAATCCCTAAAACTCAAGGGGCTTCCATGGAAATGAGGATAAGCTTCACTTTTAATTGTAATATATATAAAAGATAGCACAAATAAGAACCAATTCCAATCAATTGAAGTGTGACCCTAAATTGAAAATGGAACCCTAAATGGCGTGTTCAAGAACAAGTAACCAATTCTAATCATACACTAGATATGAAAACACTAGCAACAATGAAAACAAATGATGGGAAAAATTCTGGCACTGTCAACCTCTTCAGAACCCAATTTAGATGATTAACCAAATTGCTCATATTTTATCTTATGTCTTTATTTTTAATAAACTTTGAGAATAATCTTACAGGTACAATTATATATCTCCATGGGATGCCAAAATGTCCTACAACTTTAGTTGGACACAGAACATTTTTCTGGATAACAATCAAAGGCCCGCTGCGATTGTTTCTCTATTATGAGGCATTGGATCATGAAGATTTATGTTATTTTGTATCTTGTAATTGTTTATTAAAACTATTTTGGTTGTATTTTGGTTTTGGACACTTTATTTCTTTGTAACTTTCATTTAGGGTTAGCCACCTTAAAAGTGGCAAACTTGTAATTTTGAGCACTTTTTAACCCTAGGAGTAGCAAGTATAAATACTTGCTTAAGAGAGGGTTTGAGGGCCCTTATCATTTTGCAGATTAAACACCTCCTTTCACGTGAGAATTAGGGTTCATACCTTGGTTCCAAACTCTTATCAATTTCAATCCAAGAGTTGAAATTGTGGCGAGTGCAACATCTTGAAATTGTGAGTTATATCAATTTTATTTTGTCGTGATTTCTTTTCTTCTCTAGTGTGTTATATCTAGGGTTGAATTGAGATAGTTCTTGGTCAGAATTACTTGTTGTTATTCACGAATTCTTATGCTTATTTGAAGGAATTATCAAATTGATCCGATTTATCTTGAGGATTTCCTTGATAACGTGTTCTTCATTATTGGAAAAGGGATTGTTTTGTTACGGTTTTCTTTTGTCAAATTGAGGATTCATTTGCGTGGATTACATGACATTAGAGTGTTGTTAGAAGGCATTTTCATTGTGGTATTCTAATTATATCATTGGTTGTTTGAATTTCATCATTTCATCATTAGGGTTCAATTGAAAAGTGCTATTTTTGGATCCGATTTTTCCTTGACTTGAGATAGGTTTTCTAAGTCTTTTGGATGTGCTTTTAAGTGTGTTTAGGCACATCAACAAATTAAGAAATATTGATGTTACTTACAATAATCCTTAAGCCACTTGCCAAAATTCCAAGGATCAAATTAATAAGAGTATGAGATGTGAAAGGGGGTAGCTTTCCACGGCTAAAATCTAACAAATTTTAGATTTGTGAAATGTTCAAAAGTCCCTTACAAACCCTACTTAGCAAGTATTTATACTTGCTCCAATTAGGGTTAAAATGTCCAAAAAAAATTACGCCTATACCACTAAGTGGCCGGTTCTAATTCAACAAAATACAAACAAATAAAAAATTTCCCAAAAATGATTATAAAGTGAACCGATTCAATAATAAAATAACAAGTACAAAGATAGTCTTCAAAGAGTTGGTTCTTCAAGTCAATTGAGTTCATCACGGGTCGTTGGATGTAAGTCCAATGATGTTCCCAATTTGATCAATAGTGTAGGTTATTTTAGCATCCTGTAAAGACTGATCATTATACCTGCTATAATGCAATTCAAACATTATTAGATAAGGAAATGGATACATATGAGCAATGTGGATCATACATCCAAATCAGGTTCCCTGATTATTGGGATTGCAGGGTAGATTCCCATCACTTATGGTGTCCAATTGAGCAACTGGTGCAAAGGTGTCTGAGTAGTCTACACCAGGCACTTGTGCATACCCTTTTACTACAAGTCTTGCCATGTGCTTGTTGATGGAACCATCAGCATTTAACTTAGTTCTATATACCCATTTGACACTATCACTTTTCGATCGTTAGGCCTTTCTACAAGTGTCCATGTCTTATTCTTTTCAATCATGGATAGCTTTTCTTCTATAGCTCTTATCCACTTTTGACTTCTCTTAGCTTCCTCATAATCGGCTATTTCACATATAGAAATATTGCATCTTTCGTAGATGTTCGAGAGTGGCCTGCTTCCTCTTATTGGTGTATCATCCACGATTTCCCTTTGCCAATCATCTTCCTCATCTACGTTTGAACTAAGTAAATTCATCCCCAATTCTGCTACTGTATGTTATCTAAGTTCTACAACCTCCCAGTTCTATTCCTTGTCTTCCATGAAATGAAAATCGTGACTTATGATGACATTTCCAGTTTATGGTTGGAAGACTTTATAGGCTTTGCTCACTGTGCTATAACCAACAAAGATCCCGATGTAGCTCTTTTATTTAGCTTGTCACGTTTGATTTGTGGAACATAGGTGAAGCACAAACAACCAAATATTTTTAAGAACTTTAAGGATGGTTTGTAAACCATACTAGGCTTCAAAGGTGTTTGATCTCTTATTGCCTTTGTTAGAAGTCTATTTTGAAGAAACAAAGTGATCGTTGCTAATCGTAGTTTTAATATTTATAATTCTTTTTTCTTATTCTTACTACGAAGCAAAGGCAAGCGCACCTATCGTAGCGTAATATAGCGAGTAAGCACAAGGTCGTCCCTTAGGATACACCAACTACTAGTACTAACTCCGTTCCTATTATCTAACCGACGCTTAAATATGTTGGATGAAACTTAATTAATATAATCTTAAAACTAATAACTCACTAACAACAATGGTTCTGAAGATTTATCAATTGGCAAAAGCAACCTAGATCTTATTCTACTCCTTCTCTATCATGTAATTCATTAGATTTATGAGGATTGGCGTAGTTGACTCCTTATACTGTCGAATTCCCTAGTCAAGTTAATTACTTTCTCAAGTATATTAACCTATCTAATCCTAGATTTATCAAATAGGATCTCTCCTTATTTAATAGCAAACCTAGAATTGCATAAAGCACGTGAATTCGCATCAAAATAATCGATGTAAACAGAAGACTCTTGTTTTCCTATCTCTAGAAGAACAATCAAGTCTCATTAATTGCATTAAATCTAATCATAAGAGCAATTTCTCAATTAACTAGTATGATATCATACATAAATTCATATTCCGGATCTATGAACTAAGAAACAATTGAAGGGCATGCAATTAATCATAAGAAAGTCAACAACTTTGTATTAAAAAAACCGAATCTGCATCACATGACAGAGAAGTTTTGAATAAAATCTAGATTTAGAGTCTACTCTTCCATAAATTGGACAAAAGAAATACAATTACGGGAAGAATAATTAGAATTCATAGTTACAGCCCTTAAAGATGGAATCTTCTCCTTCGTGGGTCTTCAACCTCCTTTTAAACTGACAGAATCTTCTTTCCCCTACTGCTATGTGTGTCAGAGCAAGTACAAAATTCGGAACCTCCTTTCTAGGGCAACTAACGGTCTATTTATACATGTACACGGGTTGGATACATACACGAGTAGCGTATCTCGTTCGTGTATCCTCATGCTTTCTTCCAAGTGCCCTTATGTGAATATACACGAGCAAGTACATGGGAGTGTACATTGGTCGTGTATTTGAAACATCGTTGCACAGCAGCAAAACTTAGATACACAAGCAAAGTACATAGGCGTGTACTTTCCAGACATCCACTTCAGTATACACAAGCAAAGAAACATGGGCGTGTATCTCGCTTGTGTACTTTCCAGAATTCTTTACTTCACATGTATTGTATCCAATTCCTTCCAAACTTGATCCGACTCTTCAGAACTCCTTCCCTTAGCTCCAAAATACTCTAGAAAATCTTGAAATTGACATTCATTCCATTAAGCATCCTTTTCTTCAACAAACATTCTAAAAAAAGTCAAAATATCTTTTTTCAATTTTTCCTTCTTTAGGGGGAAGCAATCAATAATGAAAAAAAATTCCCATTTTTATGTTTCCCTGGTTTCCCTCCCCCTTTTTTGGTTAAATCTCTTCAAAGTTTTTATTCTTTTTTAATAGTTCAAAAGGGTTTCTTTCCCTTTTTTTTTTTTTTTTTTGGAAATTTTGCAACCCATGTTAACGAGTTTTAAAGCCGATAATCCGGGGGCCCCTCGTCCCCCAAAGTTAACAAACGTTTTTTCCCCTAAAATTGGGGGCGTTCCTATGGGCCCTTTAATTTACTCGAGTTAAAGACCCTTAAATTTTTTTGGCCCTTTTTCTGGTATTTCATTTTTTGCTTTTAATTTCCTCGGTTTCGGCCCGATCCCGGCAAAGAGACCTTAGGTGACCAGGTTTTTAAAGGGAAAACCCCATCGAACCTCTATTACCTTAACTTATTATTTTGACTAGTTAGTAGGGAGTCAAACTTCCCTTTTTCGGGGGAGGGACCAAACCCTGCCCTTTAATTAAAACCCAATTTTTTTTTTTCCTTTTTTTTTTTATTTTTCAAGTATAACAATGTTTTTCATTAAATTATTATTTTAAAAAGAAACTTTAAAAAGGGATCCCCAAGAGAATTTTTATTTGCCCTTTAAAATAAAAAAGTTTAAATATGGCTCTAAAAGATCTTTGAGTTTAAACCAATGATTTTTTTTCCCATAACTTTGACAAAGTTTTCAATTTTCCCAAAAAAGAAAAAGGGAAAAAATTGCCCAACCCCCTCTTTTAGAGGAATTCATTCACTAAATGCTACAAAAACAAAAATTTTAATTTGCAAAAAGGGGTTTTTAAAAATTTTCAAATTATAAAACCCAAAAAGAGAAAAACAAAAAATTTAGGGAAAAAAATTTTTTGGAAATAACTCATACTTTTCAGCACAACCCAATAAAAATTTCTTTAGTATCCCCTTCCCCCACACTTGGATTTGAGAAAATTTGCCCAAAAACGGGTCTTTATCATTCAAAAACGTTAAATAAAGAAATAAAAGGTTAAAAAGAAAAAAAAAAAAAGAAAAAAGGAATTTTGAAAGACTTCCCCGGGATTAAAAAAAGGTAAATGGCCCAAATTTTGCATAGTTAGCAGAATGTCGATGGGGTTTTTAAAAATTTGGGACCCCCCGGGCTTTCCTCTTGTACTTTTCTTCTTAGTAAACTTTGGTTTTAAACCTACCACAAGTTTTTTGTGACCATTTTGAATCAACCCACAATGGTCAAAAAAAATAGGTTTTTTTTGGTTAAAAGTACCAAAGGGGAAAATGAGGGGGGAATTGCATTGGGTTTCCGAAAAAAGGGGAAGGAGGATAGCACAGTTGAGAAAAAACCAACCCTTTTATCCCTTTAGTTGTGTATTGCCCATCTAATACATGAAAAAATTTTTCCCAAATAGGGAAACCCCTAACAATCAGGTTTTTTCCCTTTAGTCTATTACCCAACCTACCTTTTTTAAAGGCCAACAAGGGTAACTAAAAAAAACACCCAAAGCACCCATAAAAAGAAAAAAGGGTTCGAATTTTGATTCTAAGAAGTGGTGCGTGTTTGGGTTAATCAAAAAAAAAAAAAAATGGCCTCAAAATTTGGTTTTTAAGAAAGAAAAAATCAAAAAAGAAACAAAAAAAAACATTTTTCCCCAGAAACCCGCAAAACCCAAAAGCCCCAAATATTCATGTTAAAAAACCCTAACTTTTAAAATTTCCTTTTAATTTGGAAAAAGCCACTAAAAGACATCAATCTTTACATGCATTCACGGGGAAGTTAAAAAATGTCAAACAAAATCTATCAACAACGACTTCCAAAATTTGGCGAAACAACCCCATCAAAAATTTCTTTAAGATGAAAGGGCATTTTTGGTTTAGTCTAAAAGGGGAAAAAACCCCAAGCAAACCTTATTCCCAAAAAGAAATTGAAGAAGGAAGAAAAAAGAGAACTTATTTAAACCTTTTGGAATCCTTGAAACCGGAAAAGGAAATTTAAATAGTGTGGAAAGGACAACCCACGGTATGGAGGAGTAGAGTGGGGGTATTAAATAACACGAATGGGGGAATGGGTTTTCGTGTAAATGGCATTTTTGAAGTGAGGAGTCTTTTTAAATAGTACAGCGGGAAAAAATTGTTTTTAACACGACCAAAAGTCAGGGTTTATGTATTTGGTCGTGTATTTTGGGAATTTCCCTTTTTCGGAATATTGAGGGGGGCCCTCACCATGAGCTATAGAATGGGTAGATCATTCCTGAAATAAGCAATTTGATGATTTCCCTTTTTACAACTTTCATATTTGATTAATGGGCTTGCGGTTGACCACTGTTGACACAATCTTTTTTTAAAATTTTGTGTGTACAAAACGTGGGTAAACCCCTTTTTATCTCAAATTTTTCCTGCAATTGCTTTCTTTGTTGCCCCAGGGCAGCAATAACCCTTTTTTGTGTCTCGATCCAATTTGAACCCAAATTTGACTGAATTTAGAAACTTTTCCAAAAAAAATATTGAAGGAGTCCAGTTGTTTCAATTTTAGCTAGGTGGTTCCTCTTGAAGGTTTTTCTGATGGTGGATCTATTCATCCTTCAAAACTTCTTTCTTCTTCAATCAGGTTTTTTTAAGTGATTGACAAGTCTAATACCCTATTTTCAGGGTTTCTCTTTTTTCCCATTCATAAACCATTCAATGCTCCCAATCAATCTTGCTGATTGAAACTGGAAGTCAGGAGTCGATTGCATTGATGTTCATCATGGTGAAGGTTTTTAAAGGGGTAGGGTTTTTTTTTGGGCCTCTTCATTTCCCTTTTTAAACCTAACTTCCCTCCCCCAAATAATTAGGCTTGCAGTAGCAAAAAATGGCCTCCCCCCCAAAATAAGGGGCCTCCACTCTGTTCCTTTTCAAGGATGAAAATCCCTTTTGGGAAGTGAAGCTTTTCCCTTCACTAAACCCTTTTAAATATCCTCCGGGGAAATTTTATGATCGTGGAATGAAGACTTTTTTGGGCGGTTTTTGGGGTCTCCAATCCCAATTTTTGGAAATCTTTATGGCATCAAATTTAATTTTGGCTCCCAAATCACAAAAGCCGTTTCCCCTTTGATAAATTCCCTATCAGGAAGGGATGGTAAAGCTCCAGGCTTTAACTTTTTTGGGGGTTTGTTTTAATTACCGAGAGCATTTCCTCCTAAAGTTTCGTGGGAATCTTCAAGTTCCTTTTTTTGATTGCAACTCTTTCAAAAATTTTTCATATCGGGCATTTGTGATAATGCCCAACCAGTGGAAGGTTATTGCAATTGCTTGAATATCTCTAAAAAAACTGCCATAGTGCCCATCTGTTTTCCTTTTGAGTGTGTGGATAAGGAAATTGGGTTGTTTTCGGGATTAATGGAGGTGATGATTTCCCTTAGGGGTTTTTTCTGATGCTTTCCCCCTTCTTTGAGACCTTGTTTTTTTTTGCTGTTCAGTCACCTGACTCTCTTTTCTTGAACCTTTGGGTTTATTCCCTTTACCACTTCGAATGTGAAAGCTTTAATGTTTTGGGGTTGGTTTCCTTTTCCCGGAATGAATTTGGGGAATCTTTTTGACAGAAGCTTATATTGCCGACCTGGTTTTCAAGGGGTTTTGGGGGGGGGGGGGGGGGGGGGGGGGGGGGGGGGGGGGGGGGGGGGGGGGGGGGGGGGGGGGGGGGGGGGGGGGGGGGGGGGGGGGGGGGGGGCCCCCCCCCCCCCCCCCCCCCCCCCCCCCCCCCCCCCCCCCCCCCCCCCCCCCCCCCCCCCCCCCCCCCCCCCCCCCCCCCCCCCCCCCCCCCCCCCCCCCCCCCCCCCCCCCCCCGCATTAGCCCTTGAATCTCTCCCGGGTTTCATACAAATTTCCCATTCATCTGATAAAAGTTTTGAATCTAGCTCGAAGTTTAGCGGTTTTGAAGGAGGGAAAATTTGTCCATAACTTTTAATAAACCCTTGCCATGTGTTGGGTTCCTGGGAAAGAATAAAATTTTTTGGTTTTTAAAAAGGGGGGAAAGGTAGGGGGGGACCTCATCATAACTCCTTTAAAAATTTGAAGGATCCATACTCCAAAAAGAGTTGGTTGCGATTGGTCTTCACCCTTTTTAAACCATCAAAATTGAGAAATTCTGACCATTAATCAGGGAATTTTAAGTTCAAAATATTTGCCCCCCACCCCCCCGGGGCAGTAAGTTTGACGCCTATAAGTTTGGTGGCAAAACTTGGTTTGGTGGCTATTAATGCCTTTCCGTTTCCAGTTGATTTCGGGGGATCCCAACAACATTTCTTAATTAAAATTTTGGAGATTTTTGAATTATCCCCATTTCTTCCTTCGGTGATTTCCTTGAATCCCAAAATGATGTTGACTCCGTCGAGTGTTGCTTTTTTGATAAAACGAAAATTTTTTGGCTGGTTAAAAAAGGTTCCCTTGGAGGATTTGGTATGACTGTAAATTTTTAAAAAAATTTTTATGAGCCCAATTTTCTAGGAAAAAAAAAAAAATTTTTTAAAGAAAAATAAATTGGGTTTAAAAAAAAGTTTTTTAAATATTGGGGTACCCCCGGAACGGGCGCCAAAAACTTATGTTGAATTAGTTTTTTTTTAATTTTGTTTTTAAATTTATAAAAGAATAGAAGCGCATATCGAGCAAATATAGGATTAACACAAGGTGTCCCTTAGAGATACCCCAACTCTATACTAACTCCGTTCCATTTTTAAACCCGAGCTTAAATATGTTGGTGAAATTAAATTTAAATCTAACTTAAAAAAAATAACTCAAAACAAAAATGGTTCTGAAAGATTTATAAATTTGGCAAAAGCAACCAGATCTTATTCTACTCCTTCTCTATCATGAATTCATTGATTTATGAGGATTGGCGTATTGATTTCCTTATACTGTAATTCCCTACAAGTTAATACTTTCTCAAGTATATTAACCTACAATCCAATTTATCAAATAGGATCTTCCTTTTTAATAGCAACCTAGAATTGCAAAAACCTAATTCCCAAAATAACGATTAAAAAAACTCTTTTTCCATCTCTAAAAAACAACAATCTCATTTTTTTCTTAAATCAACATAAACAATTTCCAAATTAACTAAAATATATCATCATAACCCCATATTCCCGGATTATGAATTAAGAAAAAAATTGAAGGGGCATGCAATTTTTCATAAGAAAGTCAACAACTTGATTAAAAACCGAATTTTCATCACATAAAGAAGTTTTAAATAAAATCTAGATTTAGAGTTACTCTTCCAAAAATTTGGGACAAAAGAAATAAATTTCGGGAAAATTTTTTTTGTTTCATAGACGCCCTTAAAGAGGAATCTTTCCTTCGGGGGCTTCAACCCCCTTTAAAGACAGAATCTTCCCCCCCTGCTGCTATGTGTGTCGAGAAGTACAAAATTCGGAACCCCCTTTCTAGGGCAACAAAGGTCTATTTATACATGTAGGTTGGATACATACCGGTAGGTATCTCTTCGTGTATCCATGCTTTCTTCCAAGTGTCCTTATGTGAATATACATGAGCAAGTACATGGGAGTGTACATTGGTCGTGTATTTGAAACATCGTTGCACAGCAGCAAAACTTAGATACACAAGCAAAGTACATGGGCGTGTACTTTCCAGACATCCACTTCAGTATACACAAGCAAAGTACATGGGCATGTATCTCACTCGTGTACTTTCCAGACATCCACTTCAGTATTTCACAAGCAAAGTACATGGGCATGTATCTCGCTTGTGTACTTTCCAGAATTCTTTACTTCACATGTATTGTATCCAATTCCTTCCAAACTTGATCCGACTCTTCAGAACTCCTTCCCTTAGCTCCAAAATACTCTAGAAAATCTTGAAATTGACATTCATTCCATTAAGCATCCTTTTCTTCAACAAATCATCTAAAAATTCAACAATAAAGCACAATTTCATTACTCTAGATAAGGGTTTTTGCGACTTATCACATAGCTGTGCTTGCTACTTCAGCCTAAAATTTCTTTGGCAAATGTTTTTCGTGTAGCATGCATTAGGACATTTCCATTGATGTACCTGTTCCTTCTTTCACTGACCCCATTTTGTTATGGTGTGTAAGAGTAGTGAGCTAATGTTCAATGCTAGCATCTTCACAAAATCAATTGAATTCACTTGAGGTATATTCCTTCCCCTTTTTTTAATCTCACACTTTGAATTTTGCATCCACTTCATTTTCCACTTTTGCCTTAAACTTCCAAAAAGTTGGAGCAACTTTGATTTAAAAATTAAAAAAAAAAGATCCAATACATTTTGGTAAAGTTTATCAATGAATGCAACATAATAAAGACTACCATTTAGAGGAGGAGTTCTTTGAGGTCTACACACATTCTTGTGAATCAATTGCAATTTCCTCGATGTTTTGCCAGCATGCTTTTAGGACGGGCTTTCTTTTTAATTTTCCAAATTGACATACCTTATAGCTTGTGCTTTTATCTTCGATATCTGGTAGACCTTTTACCATCTCCTTGGATCTCATTTGCTGTAGTCCTTGGTGATGATAATGCCCAAGCCTCTTGTGCCAAACTTCCATGGCATCTTTATTAACCAAGAAAGCTATTTACTCCTCCTTCAATGGATTCAGAGCAAAACTTTTTCCCTTCATTTTGATCTTGAAGATATCTTGATTGGCTATATCCTTAATGAGACAATGCTTATCTTTGAAAGTGACTTTAAAGCCTCTTTCTATAAGCTGACCAACACTTAACAAGTTTTGTTGAATTTCAAGAACGAAGAGGACATTAGGGATTAGTTTTGTACCTTTACTACTTGTTATTGCAACTATACCTTTTCCTTTGACAGAGATATATTCACCATTGCCAATTTTGCTTTGGTGATGTTGGTCGGTCTCAAGTCCCTGATTAGCTCCTTGTCGTTGGTCATATGATTCGTATAACCATTGTCAATTAGCTAGCTTTCAGTTGACTCACAACTTGCAAGATATTTTGCCACAAACAGTTGATCCTCCTCCTCTTAATCAGTTATCTACGCGTCTTCTCCTTTTGGTTGAGCTTTATTTTTGCATATGACAGCCTCATGTCTAGTTTGGTTGCACTTGCTACATCTTGCATAAAGTCTTCTCTAACATTTAAAGCGAGAATGTCCTCTTTTGCTGCAATGATGACATGGAGGATAGTTGTTCCTCTTACTCCAAGCCTTTTTGTTTCCATTTTTTATTTTGCCACTTGACGTTGAATAATCACAAATTGCTGTTGCTTGAACTTTCTTATTTTTCTTCCTATCACCTTGGTGCTTGACCGGTAAAGCTCCTTCAACAACCCCTTCTTGCCTCATTGCACGCCTTTGTTCTTGTGCTTGCAATGTACTCAAAAGCTTAACCAAGGTGATTTTAGATAGATCCTTGGTGTTTTCTAATGTAGTTATTATAGCTTCAAACCTTTCAGGCACTGTCACAAGGATTTTTTTCAACAATCCTTGAATCATCTAGGAGAAGAACCTAACAATCTAACTCGATTTGCTATGTTGAGCAATCGGTTAGAGTACTCCTTTATGGTTTCTTCATCCTTCATTTTTTGTAGCTCAAAATCATGAATGAGGCTCAGCACTTGCATTCCTCAAATTCTTTAATTTCCCTCAAATTCAGTCTTGAGATATTCCCATATCTCTATTGCTGATTTCAAGGACATAATGCGAGTGAAAATGGTGGACGAAACTGCAGTAAACAAGCAGCTTTTGCCTTTGATTTCTTTATCTTCTTCTCCTTGTGTGCTTTGATCTGGGCTATAGTTTAATTAGTAGGAAGTGTGGGAATTCGTTAGTCTTCTTTACTGCTTCTCCCGGAGGTCCAGGCTTCTAGGTATTTCTCCATGCATATAGCCCACATCTAGTATTATTCTCACCGAACACAGTGGAGCAATTGAGGAGAAGCTGGTTTCCATTTCCATAATTTGCCAAGTCTAAACACAAGTCCCTTAAGATAGAAGCTTTGATACCAATTGTTATAATTTCATTTTTATAAAATGAGCTACCTTGATGAAGGGAGGACAGTTACAGCTGGTTCAAGAAAATAATTTTGTAGTAGTGATGATAGAATGAAGAATGGAACAACAACTCTATTTCTAAATTTGGATTACAGATATAGAAAACAAAAAGAAAATTAATCCACTAACTACATGGTTCTACAAATAAGCCATGACTAACAACAACAAGATCACTTATCTAACTAATTCCTAAAAACTAGGATAGCACTATAATAACAACAGTAGCAATGACAGCAAAAAGAAAAAAGCAGGATAGTTAGGACACAACAGCAACTGGAATATTGATACTCCTGAAGCATAATTCTAACAAACATAAAACAATTTAGGATTTATAAAATTTCATTTCATTATCGACCAATGTACTAGAACGTGTGTAATAATAAAAACTGGTCAGTACCACCGGATCGATCACCTAAGGAGGAAGTGAAGGCAGTAGCTAAATACCAGGTTTGTGTTTATACTCTTATCTAGGTAAGTTAAAAATAAGAATTTTACAAGATTGAAATTAAAGTTAACTAGTTAATTAATATTAAAAAACACAATTCATAAAAGTATGAGCTTGGTGTGTTATATCCTTTAATTTCCTATGCAATACATGTTTTCTAGTTAAATTAGGTAGTGTTTATGATGAATTTGGCCAGACTCACTAGAACTCATTCCTAGTTAAGGGTGATGATGTTCTTTCTCTATAGCTAATTCCCTAGTTAAGTGTGAATATCTTATAGGACTCGTTAAAACATTTAATTACTGTCACCAATCAAATGCTCTAGTTGAAAATATAGGTTAAGCATAATCAAGTTGAAGAACTTATATTTCTAACTACTCAAAGCATGTGAGTTCAAGTGTTTTTGCTCAAACCTGATGTCACCTACGATTTGAAAACACCCACATTACTTTAACATTTATTTCACACTGGTAAGGCTATTAAACATTTTTATTGTAAAACAGGGCCAATTGTGATTTAAACAAACTTTCAAAAGAA
>JBBMOL010002201.1:0-27272 GCA_037954665.1 Laguncularia racemosa | reverse complement strand
TAGTAAACACTTTTAAAACCAAATTTTTTTTTATATTTTCTTAAAAAATTTTTAAAAAATTTTTTTAAATATAAATCTAAAGAAAAATAAGTATAATGTGATCTTATCATAAGGGTAATCCCAATATATCCAAATCATTTTCCATAAAATATTCATCATACTTACACTAATACCACTTATATGTAATGTTGTAGATTCTAATCATAATTCCACATGAAACAAACTTTATCTTTGTAAGATTATCCCATTTATTTTTCATTTAGAATATTTCTCTAATAATTAGACATGTTTCAAACTCCTAATGAACATAAAAGTGCAAAGAAAAGATGTTAAGACCTTATCTTCAAATCATGAGAACTTATGACCATCTATGACCTATTGGACATCCATGGACACATTCTTGACATATTTTGGACATATTATGGACATATATTCATGGACATACTCTTGACATATGCCTTGGACACATATTTGCCTTATCATGGCAAGGGTAGGACTTTACCCGAATGAGGACTTAAGCATGGACCTTAACAAAGGATCAATTCCTTAAACGAAGGACTTAACATTAGAAGACTTTAAAAGATTTAATAAAATATGGGGTTAGCAATGGTGATACGAAACATGCCCACGAGTGATGAAACCCAATACCAATACGTTCGGAATTGCAACCCAAGATGCCAAACAATCAAAGTGGAACCGCGACCCATTGCTTATAAGCGGGGCAAGAACCTTGGTATGTTTTGTTGACGCCACAATCGGATGAAAGACCAATTGATAGGTCAGGTTGAACGCCACGGAAGAAATCCGATAAGTTCAAGGAAGTTCTTTAGAGAACCAAGAGAGAATTCTCCCAAAAGTGTTATTCAATGTTGTATGAATGTTCTATGTCCTGTTTTCCAATCCTAGCAGCTTATATTAGGGTTTACAACTCGTAATAACAAAAGCCCAAAACGACATAACATCATAAAGTCGTGGAAAATAATAAATAGGCAATGAAAGCCGGCGGCGTAGGAGGCAGCGTAGTAGCCAGCGTAGGATGTACGCCGGGTATATAGGCCGGCGGCGTAGTAAGTCGGCGTAGTCCCTCTGTCTCGCACTAATAGCAATACGGGTTCAAGGCCAGCAGCGTTTAAGCCAACGTTGTCAAGGCCAGCAGCTTTGATCTCTAATGCTTTGATCTCCTTGAATGACTTGTACAAATGCAAGGTCATTCCCATGGTTGCTCCACTCTTTTTGGCTTCTTGGATATCCTTTATCAGCCCGTTAAGTGCTTCCTTGAATCGTTTCACTTGAGTTCTTATGATCGGTCTAGGTGGCACTTCAAGAGGATCTACATTCTACCTTTTAGCTTGGCTCCCATCATGGCTCTCATCATTCCCCTCCTCATGAAAAGGATTTGTCCTCAAATCATCGCCTACATCAAAAGGATTTAGATCAGTAACATTAAAAGTAGCACTTACTTGATATTCACCTGGCAAATCTAACTTGTAGGCATTTTTCATTGATGCGCTCAAGAATTTGAAATGGTCCATCGCCTCTAGGAAGTAATTTAGATCGACGCTACACAAGAAACTGCTCTTTGCACATGTGAACTCAAACCCAGTCTCCAGGTTCAAAGACAGCTTGTCGACGACTCTTGTTGGCTTGTTTCACATACTGCTCTATTCTTCGCTTAATTTTTAGCCTTGCCTTCTCATGGATCTGTTTTACAAATTCTGCTTTCTTCTTACCATCTAGATTAACATATTTAGAAATAGGCAGAGGTGATAAATCCAAAGGAGTTAGTGGATTAAAACCATACACAATTTCAAAAAGAGTAAACTTAGTAGCAGAATGCATTTTGCGATTATAAGCAAATTCTACATGCGGCAAACAATCCTCCCAACTTTTAATGTTCTTTTCAATGACTGCCCTTAACAAAGTAGATAAAGTTCGATTTACTACCTCAGTTTGACCATCATTGTGTAGATGACATAGTAGTAAAACAATAGCTTAGTTCCTAACTTAGCCTACAAGGTCTTCCAGAAGTAGCTCAAGAACTTAGCATCTCGATCCGATACGATTGTTCTAGGCATACCATGCAATCTCACAACTTCCCTAAAGAACAAATTAGCAATATTGCAAGCATCATCTGTTTTGTGGCAAGGAATGAAATGTGCCATCTTAGAAAACCTATCCACGACTACAAAAATAGAGTCTCGACCATACCTAGACCTGGGTAATCCTAACACAAAACCCATGGAAATATTCCCCAAAGGGCCATGGGGAAATTGGGAAGTGGGGTATAAAGTCTATAGGTTGGCCCTCTAATTTTTTTTTTTGCTTAAAAAGGGAAAACTTTTGCTCACAAATTCTCCCCAACATCTCATTTCATGTGAGCCCAATAGAAGGGGTTCCCTGCAAAACCCCTAAGGTTTTAGCTACTCCAAAATGCCCCATTAAACCTCCTCCATAAGACCCCTCCACAATAATTCTTTTAAAGAACAATTTGGAATCCCAAAGTTTATTCTCCCTAAAAAAAGAATCCTTCATGCTTATAAAATTTCCCATGCCCAAACTTTTCTCAAAAAACGAAACATACTCTTCACAAAAATCTTGATCGCAGCATATAATTCTTTAATATGCTAAAAAACCCTAAGCAATCTAGAACTAAAAATAAGAAAGGGAGCATACCTTTCTAGAAAGTCATCAGCAACAACATTTTTTTTTCCCTTTTGCTTATAGGGATGACATGGGGAAATGTTTCGAAAAATTTTCCACCCAAAAAAAGGCCCCATTTCTTTTGTTTAGCTTATGTTGTCCCTTCAAGAAATTTAAGGATTCATGATCATTGGGGAAATCCCCAAACTTTTTTGGGCCCCAAAGATAGTGTTCCCAAAAGTCTCCAGCGCTTCGAACCAAGGGCATATACTCCTTGTCATAAGTGGGGAAGTTCAAGGTTGCCCCCACTTAGCTTCTCACTAAAGAATGAAATTTAAAGTCTCCCCCTCCTGCATGAGAACGGGGCTCCAATACCTTTTCCCCTGAAGCATAAACTTTCCCAATTTAAAAAGGTTTTAGAGAAATCAAGTAAGGCAAGAAAATTTTTGAAATGAGCCCAAGCTTTTTTTTAAAAGCGCCTAAAAAAGGCCTTTCTTTTTGTTCCTCCCCATCAAAAACCCCATGTTCTTTTTGAAATACTAAAATTCCCCAACCTTTACCCCTTCCCTACTTAAAAAAGTTTGAAATTTTTGTTGTGCAACTCAGGGAAAAGTAAAAAAGCAAAAACAAACCCGCTTCTTCATCCCCCTCTTCATCTTTTCCCCAAAGACTTAATAGGGGGTTTCACCATTCCTTCTTCTTTAAAACATTATTTGACCCCCCACACAATAGCATAATCTAAAACTCAATGGCAGCAAAGCTTCATTTTCTTTCCCCACTGAAAATTGTGACAATCAAACACCATCTTTAAACCTTTTTTCCCTCCCACTTTAAGTTTGCCTCGAGATCATTTTTCCCCCTTGGAAAAAAAAGGAATCTTCATCTTTAAAAACTACTCAATTGAATTTCCTCTCTATTCCTATCTCCTCTATCTTTTCCCCAAACCTTTGTTCCCTCTATTCCTACCAAACCCTAACCTCTATAACTCTCGATAGAAGGGTTTATCAAACCATCATCAGAAATTTTTTATCTCCACCCCCTTTTTCCTCTCTTAGAAAAACTCTCCCCCTTATGCCCTTGAAAGACGTTTTTAGATTTCTCCCATTTTTTACTCCCCCCGTCTCATGGGAAAATTTTTTCCATGCCCTCCTGAAACATCCTCTTCCCTCTCACTCCTCAACGCCTCAATCACTAACCTAAAATCAAACCTCCGCCTCTCGCCTTCAAGAGAATGTTGCCTCGCATAGTTCTTGCAATAAAGGTTAGTACTAATAAAAATATAAAAGGATTAAGTCTCACGATTCACTCCCTTACTTTTTCACTCAAAGGATGAAATCCCCCAATCACTTTGTGTATTTTCAACAAGCAAGGATTTAAAAAGTCAACTCACCAATCCCTCTTTTTCAATTCCTTGGAACTAACCCAAACCCACAAAAAAATCCCTTCCTAGAATTCAAGGACAACTCTAAGGGCTTGAATTTTCCTCTTTTTTTTTCCTTTTTTGTTCCCCTTTTTTTCCGTTCTTTTTTTCACATTTTTTTTTTTTTCGTGAATTTTTCTTTTTTTTTGTAACAAGATTAATAAGATCACTACACTACTCAAGAAACCCAAATTTTCATATGGACTTTAGTATGAAGCATAACAAACAAAAAATTGATATAACGATTGGGGGTTTAGGGTTTTGATGTTAACCTTCCTCAAAAATAAACTGATGTTTAACAAACCTAAGCTCTGATACCAAACTAATACGAACCACGCCCACTGGGGACGAAAACCCCAAAACCAATAAAGTTTAGAATTTTCAACCCAAGATACCAAACAAAACAAAGGGAACCGCGAAAAACCCCTTTTCTTATAGGCGAGGCAAGAACCTTGGGAAAGTTTTGTTTTACGCCACAATCAGGGTGAAAGACTGATTTTTAATCGGGTTGAAAGCCATGGAAAAAAAACTGAAAGTTCAAGAGAAGTTCCCCCCAGAGGGAAACCAAAAGAGGACATTCTCCCCCAAAAGTTTTTTTCCAAAAGTTGTATGAATGTTCCCCATTCCTGTTTTTCCCCCCCTAACACTTATATTGGGGTTTTTTCAACCCCATAATAACAAAAGCCCAAAACGACATAACATCATAAAAGTCACGTAAAAATAACAAACAAGCAACGAAAGCCGGCGGCGTAGTAGCCGCCTTTAGGATGGACGCCGGGTATATAGGCTGGCGACGTAGTAAGCCAGCGTAGTCCCTCTGTCACGCGCTATGGCAATGCCGGTTCAAGGCCGGTAGTGTTTAAGCCAGCGTTGTTAAGGCGGCAACTTTGATCTCCTTGAATGACTTGTACAAATGCAAGGTCATTCTCATGGTTGCTCCACTCTTTTCCGGCTTCTTGGATATCCATTATCAGCCTGTTCAGTGCTTCTTTAAATCGTTTCACTCGAGTTCTTATGATCGGTTCAGGTGGTACTTCAAGAGGATCCACATTCCACCTTCTAGCTTGGCTCCCATCATGGCTCTCATCAAATGGGATATAGATTAATTTATCTTAAATGTAGTTATTTCTTATATGTATAAATATTTTTTCCATGTTTATATAGGTTTTTCAGAAAATTACCAGGTTTTAACCAAGGATTACTATGATCCTTGAAAAAGAATGGCAAGTTGAGTACTAACAATGATTGCCACTTGATTTATGCTTATAATTTTAGTACACCTAAAGTTGAATACTAATGAACCATGTGTGTGTTTGATTTGGTTAATTGTTTTATTGATAAGGCCTAAAGGAAAAGAAATTAAAAGTTTCTTATATTCATGGCTATTTTTGTAGTTACTTGCGTGGAAGGTTAGAGATTTACTTCAATTTGATTCCATAATTGTGAACTTGTGTAGTAATTATTCATTAATTTGCTTTGATTGCAATATTGACTTGAGTAATTGAGAAAATTGTGCTGTGGGAGGTGTGTAGTGCCATGAGTGCATGTGGTGCTGTGAGGTATGTTGAATCGTGATTAGGCGTGTGTTATGTCTTGAAGTGTGTTGAGCCATGATTGAGTTTGTGTTGTACCGTGAGAGTGTGTGTTATGCCGTGGGTGTATGTGTGTGTTAAGCCATGGGTGTGTGTGAGTTGTAACTTAAAGTGTTTGTGTGTGTATCATGAAGAGTGTATTTGGGTTAAAGGAATTGGTGTTATGGGGGGTGATTTTAATAAAAAAAAAAAAAGGAATTGTTAAAGTTTAATTCAACAGCCATGTCGAATGATAGTGTGAATGGGGGAAATTGGAGATGGGGCCAATAGTCAAGTTATAGAAGGAAGTCGGGACATCATGCTATAGGTGGAAGAAGAACTTTAGAAAATTACAGGCCCTGACTTCTATTGTTGCTACTCTAGAAAACATGGGTTGACCAAATGACATTACCACAACCCCCAATGGTAAATCCAAAACACCACCACCTCAGGTAGCCCATAATGATGCACGTTAAGGAAGGAGCAATAGGAGGAAATAGAGGTAGGAGATTAGGGGGAGATTATCATGCTTATCGGGAGGAAAGGGATGGTAACTTTGAAGATAAACCTTATCCTAACAGTGAGTTTAGGCTGCCAAAAGGGCCGGGAAAAATGTAAAATCGCAAAGGGCCCTTCATTTGCTGGAAGGGGTTCTATAGAGGATTATATTGACTAGGAAGATAAGGTAGAGGGACTTTTTGAGTGTTATGAAATTAAAGCCCCACACTTAGGTTTATCTAGCAGTAATTGAGTTTATAAGAAAATACCGTTTTAATGGTGGAAGAATCTTAAGCCAATAGAAGGAGAGATGGTGATGCTGAAATTCGTACTTGTAAGAAAGAAGCGAGTATGAGGAGGAGCTTTATACCAAAGCACTACAAGAAGGAGTTATTCATGCATCTTTAGACATTGAGGTAGGGAGGCAAAACTGTTGATAAATATGTCCAGGGGTTTGAGACATTGATGATCAGATTTTAGGTCAGTTGAACCTCCTGAATAGACCTTAGCTCGATTTGCGTTTAGGTTGAAATATGAAATTGCATCTATTGTGGAGCTACAGAGTTATGACACCCTTGATAAGCCTTTTAGTTAGCTTTGAAAGTGGAGGCGGAGGCAATCTAATCCGTATCGAATAGGGAGTAACAAGTATAGAACCTCTACAAAACTGTATGGTTCTAAGGGCAAACAAGTTGATAGGGGGGATATAGTAAAAATATGGAAAAAATGCAGTAGTGCTAGACAATAGAGGGGAGAAAGAATTAACAGGGAAAAGGGAAAAAATAGTTCCCAGGAAATGATAACAAATAGACTGTAGTTGGGACTAAAGGAGGAGGGAACCGCTAGGTTAAATGTTTTAAATGTCTGGGTTTTGGACATATGGTTGCTCAATGTCTAAATAGAAGGGTTATGACTACAAATAGAGGTTGAGAGTGGGAATATGAGGAAGATATACACGAGGTCATAGATCTATCAACTATATTAGATGAGTATTATGGTGATGCAAATATTGAGGTTTACATGAGGATAAAGGTAATGATTAGTATTTGTCCATTAATGTATTGCGCAGAGCGATGACTACCTTTTCTATTAATTAGGATAAGTAGAGGCAAATTTTATTTCACATCACCTATAGGTTCCAAGGTAATCTTTGTGATCTTATTATTGTGGAGGTAGTTGTACTAATGCTTTTGACTGCTTCATTAGTGATAAATTGAAACTAGTCAAAACCCCGCATCTAAGCCTATAAACTGCATTCGTGAGTGAATAGGGTAGTCTAATTCACTCAGAGGGCTAAGGTTCCTTTTCAGCACAGGAGATAATACCGTAACGATATTAAATTTGTGACATTCTTCCTATGTGTGCATCTCATATATTACTTAGCAGGCCCTAGTTGTATGATAGGAGAGGGTAAGTGAATAATTTTAAAAACCCATGTCACCTTTTGAAGTAAAAGAGGAAACAAAGTCAAATAAATAAAGCTGGGAAGAAAAAGACAATTATTAGTGGGGTTAGTATGAATGATATGATTCCAAGGACAAAATACGAGCACTAACAAAAGGAGGACATAGGCGTCAGAGGACCAAGGCGAAGCCCGGCCAGCTTTAAGCCGGCTTTGAATAAAGGCCGGCCGAAATCCACTTTAAGGCGCCAGCTTTTATTGTCGGCCTAAGTGAAGGCCACCGACCTTGAATGTTTCCGCAAAAAATTTTTTAGGATGTTATAAATAAGGACCTTAGGGTTTTTTCGTGGATAGATTATCATTTTCTTGGAATTTTAAACATAGTGATTGATTTATAGAACGTGGGCTTTAGCTTTCTATTTTTTTGATTGCATAATGTTTAATTTTGTCAATCTTGGCATCTATAGATTGATAATTTATCTATATCTGATTTTATGCGTTAGTGCTAAAATTTAAAAAAAACTAAAAATTGGAATTATTTGATTGTTGTTGACGATTTGGTTGTGTGTGAAGGAATTCATATCGGAATCCGTGTCATTTGGTATCATAGCGAAGATTGGATTCGTAGGGTTCAGAACAAAGGATTCGATCAGATCAAGGGTTAAATTGGTAAGGTGTTGATTCTCAATTCAATTGTATTTTTAAATTCAATATGCTGTTGGTTGGGAAATTTGGAAATTTGTTTTGTGAATTGTATTAACGTGAATTGATGATTGGGCTGTAGTTGAGAATTGGGGGGTTTGCTGAATTCAGTTATTGGGTGTTGAATTACTGTGAAATTGGTGTTTTGGGGCTATTGTTGGGAGTTGGGTTTTTTTTGGGGGAATTTATTACTGATTAAATTGAAGGGTAGAGATGTCATCGAAGGGAAGTGTTCAAAAAAAAACAATGGGAATGATGCTGATAATGGGGGTAAGGTTGTGACTAGAGCTGATTCAATCAAATCAAGAAAATCTTAGAATGATTATGGAGAGATTGGAGGTTTGGGGGATAGAAGAAACCATAGTGGTGTTGGAAATAGGAAAAAGACACTCTAGTAGTGAATCTGATGCAGTAGTGGAAGGAATAGGAGAGGAAAAATGTTAACAAGCGTAAGGGGATTGAAAACATCAAGTTGAAAATTCCCCCTTTCACTAGTAGTAGTAAACCAGAGGAATTTCTAGATTGGATGCTACGGTCAAGAAGGTGTTCGACTTTATGAGTGGGATGAGCGCTTTGAAGGTGAAGATGGCTCTTTAACATTCTCTGAATATGCTAGTTTGTGGTGGGACAAATTACAAGCTGAGAGACGTAGGGCTGATGAGGAGAAAGTGCTTTCATGGGCCTTGATGAAAAGGTTGATGAGATGCAGAATTGTGCCAGACTACTATAAACAAGAGATGCTGATGGAGTTGAAATCCTTGAGGCAAGGTAAGAAGGAAATGTGAAGGAGTTTGAGACATTAGTGGCAAGATGTGATATCAGGGAAACATCAGATAAACCATAGCTCGTTTCATTAATGGGTTGAAGATGGATATTGCTAGTGTAGTGGAACTCCAGCATTACCAGACTCTTGAGGATGTGATTAAATTAGCCAGTCGGGTAGAGCGACTTAGCACAGGCGGGTCAGAGATGGTGGGATCGAATCATATCAACATTATAAATCTGATGAGGGTTTGAGAGGGAGAAGGAAAGGAAGGAAAAGGGAAAAGCAGTTGTTAGTGAAGTTGTTGACCAAACACAACAAAAGAGGAAGAGGGTATCAAATTTTTCAAGTGTTTGGACTTGGCCATATTGCTTTCAATGTCCTAATAAAGGGTTATGGTCATCAAGGGAACAAGTTTAAAGGGGTGAAAAAGGGAAAAAACAAGAGAGTACTGAGGTAGAAGAGGAAGATGAAGACATTATAGCGAGTCCAGTTCAGGGAGTTTGTAATGGTTCAGTAGGAGAAACTGTTTCCTAATCAAAGGGCTAATTTTTTTCATATCCTAGGCATGGTGCAGGGATAGACTTGTTTGATTGTGGTTGATACAAGGCAGTTGCACTAATGTTGCTTCAGCAAACTGGGTCACTAAATTGGGTTTGCAGGAGGAGCAGCATCCAAGCCCCTTATGCACTTCATTGGTTAAGTCCACAGGGAGCTGTTCATGTACACAAATAGGTTGTGTTCCATTGCTTATTGGTGATTATTGTAAAGGCATATTTACTATAATTCATTAAGCAGTTTGAAAGTATTCATTATTGATTTTAGGGGAATCATAGGAAATGATACTTAATCATGTTTTTTTTTATATTTCAGATTTTTAAGGACTTTGAGTTCAAAGCTTAATAAATTTTTGGAGAGATTGCATACAAATTGAAGCATGAAAAGATTGAAGGATGGAAACTGAGAGATTAAAGCGCTGGCCTTTAGGCCCGGCCTTCAATGAAAGGGCCCGCTGGCCTTTATGGCCGGCTTAAATGAAGGCCACCGGCCTTTATGGCCAGCTTAAAAAAGGCTGCCGGGTTTTGGGCGGCCTTGGACCGGTCTTGTTTTAATTCCCATCTTCTTGCTCCCTTGCATATATATGGGTTTTTATGTCGATTTAGAGAGGAACTTTTTGCCCAAATTTTAGTGTTCTTAGAGTAGTTTTAACCTAGTTTTAAGGGAGAATTGTGGAGATCAAACTTGGAGAAAACTTTGTGATCTTCGTGGAGATTATCATCCTTTGTGAAGGATTTGTGGATTTTCCTTTCAAATTAAGGTATTATTTGTATTGTTGAATTGGTGATTTCTGAACTTTATTTCTTATATGAAATTTCAAGCTTTAAATCCAACCATTGAATGGATTTCTTTTAAAAACGAATCTCCTTGAATATAATCATGTTTTATTCCATTAAATTGCTAAGTCTTTTCTTGGGAAATTGGATGAAACCTAAAGTTAAAGGATATTGTGCCATGTTATTGATAGGAATTATTAGGATTATTCATGATTGCAATTCCTTTGATTTCAATTATAATTGGTCTTTGATTATAATTGTTAGAAATCCTTTTGATACGGGAGTTGATTAGGATTTTTTTAGGAATTCTTAATTAGATTGATTATCAATACGGGAGTTGCGATAATTGGTTAATTAGAGTTTATGGAGGGCGCAATGAAAATGTTTCCTGTTAATTAATCACTAAGGGATTAGGGTTAATTGTTTTGGGCATTAGTTGTTTGTAGCATCGGAGGTTTTATGAACAAAATTTTGATTCCTTGGTTATTGGAGAGCGGAAGCCGATAATTAAATTAAGGTTAACTCCTTAAAAAGTATTTTCTAAACTCACTTGAAAACCTTATAACCACTAGTTGATATAAATGGTAGCAGTTTGATTAATGGATCTAGGGTGAATTTTAATTTCCCGCGTTCAAAATTGATAGATTCTTCAAAAAAATTCTCCTTGTTTGCTTTAAGTTAAATTTTTAGCTTAGACATTTCAAAGCCCTTTTTAAATCTCCTAGATATTGATAAGAATTGCCATAGGTCGTATCTATTTGGTTCTCGAGGGATCGACAACTTACTTTTCACCACTCTATTACTTGATACGCCAGTGCACTTGCTGCAATTTCGCTCCCATTTTATATATACGTTCTGAGCGTATCAAGTTTTTGGCGCGTTGTCGGGGAACTAATAGATATTAGATTTCGTAATTCTATCGGTAGTCTAGGTGCAATTTTACTTTTTTCTTGCTTTTGGTCTCTTTGCAAGTGTTACATGCGTAAGGTAGGAGGCTGATCTCCTACCTTTCGATATTGAGATTGGCGTACTTTACGCCAGATTAGAGAGACAACAAGTATAGAGAACAAGTAGAAGAGGGTGGCGAATGAGGATAATCGTAGATTCAGGGTGTTCAGCGAGCACTTAGAGATTTCTCTGTTCCCAGGATGCAGGAACCCCAAATTTTTAGACCAACTATACAACCAACAAATTTTGAGCTTAAATCGACACTCATTCAAATGGTGCAATCGAGCCAGTTTGGAGGGTATTCAAATGAGAGCCCTGATGATCATCTTGCTGGGTTTCTTCAATACACCCAACACTGTCAAGTAAAATGGTGTCACTGATGATGCCATAAGACTACAAGCTTTTCCCTTTCTCATTGAGGGATAAGCTAGAGCTTGGTTTATTCATTGCCCCAGGGATCTGTCACTACCTGGGAAGACCTATCAATCAAGTTTTGAGGAGATTCTTCCCACCAACTAAGACTGCCAAACTAAGAAGTGATATCACTAACTTTTGCAAAGTTTAGTGGCGAATCACTTTATGAGGCATGGGAGAGATTCAAGGAAGCAACGAGAAAATGCCCCCATCATGGTTACAGACAATCTCCTTATATGAGATTTTTACTTGAGTCTGGATGAGACATTAAGGTCTCTTGTGGATGCTGCAGCTGGGGGTGCACTTTAAAGGGAAAAACATACTTAGAGGCCAGTGCATTAATAGAAGAGATGGCCTCTAGTGCACACAATTGGGAAAAATGAGAGAAGTGGTACAAGAGTTGCTTCAATGAATGACAATGTCAGTATGGCTTAGTTGGGCTGCTCAGATAGCTTGCCCTCAAACCCTCAGGTAAGTAGACTCGCCTCTTCAAATTCTTTTAATGCTAATTTCCCTCTTCTAGTTGTGAAATTTGCTCAGGACCTCACTCAGCTAGTGAGTTGCATGGCTAGAAAGTCATCACTCCATCTAGTGAAGAGCAGGTAAACTTTGTAGGGAACTTCCAGAGAGGTACTCAAGGACATATTCGAATACATACAATCCTGGGTGGCACAAACAAACCCAAACTTCTCATGGAGGAATGAGAATCAAGCACTTAACCCGCCCCTTAGATTTCCCAAACAAGCCTCTACTCAAAATGCCTATTCTCAACAACAAAACCCCCTCAGATGGAAGAGCTCATGAGGAGCTACATGCAAAAGACTGACACCTCTTGCAAAAACCCAAAAAGCTTTATTAGAAACTTGGAGGGTCAGCTCGGTCCAAATTTGCATAGCAGCTAAGTACTAGACCCTCAGGGTCTTTGCTTAGCAAAAAATTTAGGAGAACACCCATCATGTCAACGCATCATGTAAGGAGTGGTAAGGAGGTGAAGAAAGCTGAAAGGCAGGTTTAAAAATTAAAGAGAAAGATCCAGAGAAAGGTAAGCAGAAGGAGGAGGAACTCACATCCAAAACACCAGTGTTGCAGCTTATGTTCCCTATCCCTTCCTAGAAGACTCAAGCAGAGGGAGTTGGAAGCCAGTTTTCCAGGGTTTTTGTGACTTATTAAAGGGGTTCAAATCAATATACCTCTCTTAGAGCCTTGAAGCAAATTCCATCTATCCAAATTCATGAAGAGCTGCTCTCTACAAAAGATCCATGGAGAGTGTTGAGAAAGTAAAGCTTCTTGGCGAGAGTTCAGCTATCATAGAAAGAAATCTGCTCAGCTACCTAGAAAGCTGAAAGATCAGGGAAGTTTCAATATCCTTGCACCAAATTTGGGAATATTGATTTTGAGAATGTTTTGATTGATTTGGTGCAAGTATTAAAATTTTAATGCACTTCAGTTTTTAGGAAGCTTGGAATAGAGCCACAAAGTGCAAGAGGAGACCAATCATGTGCAGCTGTGATAAGAGCTTAAGGTTTTTCCCAAAGGGGACAGTGGAGGGTGTCTTAGTCAAGTTCGATAAATTCATTTTCCAGTGGACTTTGTCATACGGATGTGGAAGAAGATGAGGACATTCCACTCATTTTGGTAGACCATTCCTAGCCACAGGTTAAGCTCTAAATTGATGTAGGACAAGGTAAGCCACCCTTAGAGCACTAGATGACCAGTAACATTTGATATTTATGAACCTGTTTTTTGTCTAATGAGAAAGCAATGTATTCTGACGTATCTGTTGAGGGGGAAATTACTACAATGATGTGGAGGAAGATGTAGGGCAAACCATTCTTGAAGCTGTCTTGAATGAGATGGATGATTGGGGGGGTGAGGATGAGCAAAAAAACAAAGCTGTAAGCAAGTACCCCGACTGAAATGTTGTTGCTTTTGAGAAGACAGACCACTATGAGAAGCCCCCAGTGCCCACACTAATGCCCAGTAGACATTGAACCTAATGTCTTTTCTAATCAATTGTTTGATTATGAGTGTTTGAATTTAGGAAATACATGGCCTCACATTAATCCAACGCCTATGACAAGAGAATTGCAGCAACAGATTCAAGGCCAGTTGGATGAACATAGGGAAATCCTGGGTGGTCAAGGGCAGACATCCGCAGGTAAGTTTATTGATATCCACTACAAAACATGGGGAAGCTGAAAAGAAGGGCACCATACCATGGAGGAAGCTTGGAATCCAAATCTAAAGATGATGGTATTGGAGGAGTTGTTAAAACTCCTTGATTTAAGCTGAGATGACAAACCCTGATAGTCAGGCGATGACTATAAAAAAAAGCGCTCAAAGGGAGGCAGCCCATATTATGTTTACTTATTGTGTTTTGTTGGTTTTCTTTTTAATTGTTTTTAGGAAAATGCAAGGTGAATGTTCACAGGACCAATCTCTCTAAGTTCAACTTTGATGGGAAATTTTAAAAATGGCTTTACATGTTATACCAGGGAGTACTGGTTCCTTTTTTTTTATTTCCTTCCTATTTTGTTATTTGCATTGATGTGAGACAGTGTGGATACTGTCTATTTTTTAGTTGGGGGAAGGGAATGTAGGTATTAAAGTTGAGATGAGTATTGCTGTTTCTGTGCTTTGATGATCATACTCTTCCATTATCTTGAACTGTATTTGTCCCTTGAGTTATCTGACAATTTTTAGGCCCAATTTTTTTCAAAACTTTTGATGGGAAAACTAGAGATATACAAAAAATAAAAAATAAAATAAAAATAAAAAATAAAAGCCTTTTGCATCTGTTTATGATTTATTAAAAATAATAACTCATTATTATGCCCTACTCACCGCTGTTGTGATTCTTGTACTTGTTAAAATTAATAAATAAAATCTTTAGAAATCAAATTTACTAGTTTTTAGCCTTATAATTTGAAGTTTAAGGGGTCTATTGAGTCCTCTTGTGAAAAAAAACAGGTCTACTTCGGGTCTCTTTTCTAGCTAGTGTATTTCTTGAAAGTTGCTTTGAAAGCTTTTCACATCTAATAAAAGAGGTAAAGGAAAAATCCTCACTTAGTGATTTCCCCTTTTAAAAAGTCTTAATTCTTATAGCATTCAAATGAAATAAGTTGCATTACTCCAATGACTCAGGTAATTGAGTTAAGAGTATCCCAAAATTGAATGCTAGAGTGAGGGAGAGTTCGATGGGGTCCCTTTAAAACCTGGTCACTTGGGTGATGAGCCCGGGGTGTGCTGAATCAGTGATCTCACTATAGCGATAAGGGCGGAGAAGCAAAAGTTCAATGCACGACTTATTTTATAGAAAAAAAAAAAGAAAAAAGGAAAAGAAAAAAAAAAAAAAGAAAAAAAAAAAAAAAGAAAGTAGAGTTTTAGTGAATGCTCATCAACAAGCTACAGGACTTATAATTAAAAGGGAAAATTAGGAAAGGAATTGATACCATATGCTTTCATTTTATGTTGACTTGTTTAAAAAAGTGATGTAAAAAGGGTCATATGCTTGCTAATTGCCAGTGAAGTTTAAATGGGTGTTTTCCTTTAGGATTGAAAAATCTACTTTTGGAATAAGATTCTTAGGTTAAACCTTGGATTAAAGTTTTTTTTTTTCTCTAGATTAGTTGGTTAATTTGAGTATAGTACTCTAATCACATATTCCCAGTTGGTTTGAGTGGTGGGCATCCAAAGTAGTGAGTTAGAAGTAGAGATAAACAGATGTTCAAGTTTGTATGATAATAAAAAAAATTTTGTACTTTCTAGGGTAGATTTCTTTTGGTTTTATTTTGCTTGAGGACAAGCAAAAGTTTAAGTTGGGGGAGTTGATAAAGGCATATTTTACTCATAATTCATTAAGCAATTTGCAAGTATTCATTATTGATTTTAGAGAAATCATAAGGAAATGATACTTAATCATGTTTATTTTTATATTTCAGATGTTGAAGGACTTTGAGATCAAAGCTTAATCAATTTGGAGAGATTGCATACAAATTGAAGGATGGCAAATGAGAGATTAAAGCCGCCGGCCTTTATGGCCGGCCTTCAATGCAAGGCGCCGGCCTTTATGGCCCGGGTTAAAAGAAGGCTGTCGGCTTTGGCCGGCTTGAGCCGGCCTTGGATCGGTCTTGTTTTAATTGATCTTCTGCCTCCCTTGCATTATATAGGTCTTATGTCGATTTAGAGAGGAACTTTTTGTCAAAGTTTAGTGTTCTTAGAGTAGTTTTAACCTAGTTTTAAGGAGAATTTTGGGAGATCAAATCTTTGAGAAACTTTGTGATCTTCGTGGAGATTTATCCTTTGTGAGTTCCTTTCAATTAAGGTATTATTTGTATTGTTGAATTGGTGATTTCCCGAACTTCATTTCTTATATGCAATTCAAGCATTTTATCCAACCATTGAATATGATTTCTTTTACACGAATCTCCTTGAATATAATCATGTCTTTATCTCCAATGAATTGCTAAGTCTTTTCCTTAGTAAATTGGATGAAACCTAAAAAGTTAAAAGGATAATTGTAGCCATGTTATATGATTAGGAATTATTTGGATTTTTTCATGATTGCAATTCCTTTGATTTCAAATTTTAATTGGTCTTTTATTATAATCGTTAGAAATCCTTTTTGATACGGGAGTTGATTAGGATTTGTTAGGAATTCTAATTAGATTGATTATCAAAAGGGAGTTTCGATAATTGGTTTTAAATTTGAGTTTATGGAGGGGGCAATGCAATGTTTCCTTTAATTAATCACTAAGGGATTAAGGTTAATTGATTTAGGGCATTAGTTGTTTGTAGCATCGGGAGGTGTATGAACAAAAATTTGATTCCTTTGGTTAATTGGAGACGCGGAAAGCTGACTAAATTAACTTAAGGTTAACATCTTAAAAAGGATTTTCTAAACTCACTTGAAAAACCTTATAACCACTAGTTGATATAACATGGGAGCATTTTGATTAATGGATCTAGGGTGAATTCTAATTTCCCGCGTTCATAATTGGATAGATTCTTCATAAAATTCCCTTGTTTGCTTTAAGTTAAATTTTAGCTTTTGACATTTCAAAGCCCCTCTTTAATCTCTAGATATTGATAAGAAATTGTCATAGGTCTAGTACTCTATTGGTTTTCCCCGAGGGATCGACAACCTTACTTTTCACCACTCTATTTTTGATACGACCAGTTTCACTTGCTACAATTTACCCTCCCATTTTATATATACGTTCTGAGCGTGTCATTATACTGACGAAATTGTTTGTGATGTAGCTCCAATGGAAGCTACACATTTGAAACCTTGGAAGACCTTGGCAGTATGACCTCAGAGCCAAGCATGATGGATACACCCAATTTAGTATCCATTCAGCAACAGGACAAGACATCAAGCTTCTTCCTAGAGTCCCAAAGAAGTACAACACATAAACGATTTGCCTCAAGAAGCCTAAAGGAAAGAGGGGTCTGTTTAAAGTGGGCCCAATAGGATGGACGATACAGTTCGAGGTCGAATCAACTTCAACATGGAGGGGAAAGATACGATTCCAAGGACAAAAAAATGGCACTAACAAAAGGAGGACAAAAGGTGTCGGGGGAAACCCCAAAGGGGAAGTCCGGCCAGCCTTAAGCTGACCTTGAATAAAGGCGTCCGAATCCACTTCAAGGCCACCGGCCTTGGAGCCAGCCTTAAAAAGTAGGCGCGGCTTTTATTGCCGCCTAAGTGAAAGGGCCCCCGGCCTTGAATGTTTTCGCATCAAATTTTTAGGGTGTTATAAATAAGGACTTAGGGTTTTTTATAGATAGATTATCATTTTCTTGTTTTTGGTAAACACCGAGACACTTGAGTGTGTGATTCTTCTTTTGGAGATTTGAGAATATTGAGAATCAAATTTCGATATATTCTATTGTTCTTATCAAATTCTTAGTTCATATAGAATTTTGTGGCGGCATCGTTATTGAATTCTTGGAATTTTTTAAACCATAGTGATTGATTTATAGAACGTGGGCTTTATCGTTTATTTTTTTGATTGCAGAATAGTTTAATTTTGTCAATCTTGGCATCTATAATTGATAATTTATCCATATCTTGATTTTATGCGTTATTTGCTAAAATTCAAAATAAAACCTAAAATTGGAATTATTTGATTGTTATTGCGATTTGGTTGTGTGTGAAGGAATTCATATCGGAATCCGTGTCAATGAACCGGAGGAGGCAATAGAAGATGAGAGGCTAGTGTATTTTTTGTAGTTTGAGATATGCATTAGAGGTGGATGGGCATAAACAATTACCCTCTCTGGTAACTCAGGTATTAGATGAGTACAAAGATCTATTTCCAGATGAATTACTTGATGGATTACCACTTCTAAGAGGCATTGAACATGCCATTGATTTTCAGCTTAGATCAGTTTTACCAAATCGACCTACATATCGCATGAATCATGAAGAGGCTAAAAAATTGAAACATAGGAAGATGAATTGGTAGAACGGGGTCTTGTTAGGGAAAGTAACAGTATTTGTGTTGTTTTGCCCTTCTTGTTCCTAAAAAAGGGTGGCACATGGAGGATGTACATTGATAGTAGAGCCATTAACAAAATTACCATCAAAAACAGGTATCTCATTCCTAGACTCGATGATATGTTTGATGGCTACATGGAGATAGGTATTCTCAAAGGTGGATCTTAAAAGCCGATATCACCAAATTCAAATGAGGAAAGGGGATGAGTGGAAGGCCGCTTTTAAAATACGCCATAAGTTATATGAGTGGATGGTATGCCATTCGTCTAACTTTTCCCTTAGTATTTTTATGAGGCTATTTAATCATGTAATGAAGGAATTTCTAGGGAAAATTTGTTGTTGTTTTTTTGATACATTTTAAATTTTCAGTAAAACCTAGAAATCATGTGGGACATTTACAGGCCATATTTCGATACTAAAGAGCAAACTGATGTAAATCTCAGAAATGTTTTTTTTTTTTTTAAACAAAATGAGGTAACATTTCTTGGATATATTATAATTGGTTCTGTGTGCCCGAGTAGATGAAGAAAGGTGAGGGTTATTAGGGATTGACCAATACCAAAAATTTGGGTTGTTGAGGTAAGAAGCTTTTATAGACTTGTTTCATTCTATAGACATTTGTCAAGAATTTTAGTAGCATTGTCAGTCTATTAATTGAATTGACAAAGACAAATGTTCCTTTTTGGGGGGGAGAACAAGCCAAAAGACCCTTTGAGGAGGTGAAAACAAAACTAAAATACTGCTCTAATGTTAGTTTTACTTGATTTTGAAAAATTTTTGAATTGGAGTGTAATGCCTCAAGGGTAGGGTTTGGGTGCTGTGTTAATGCAGGATAAGAAGCCCATTGCTTATTTCAGTGAAAAATTGAGTGGTACACCTTTAAACTACTTAGTATATGATAAAGAGTTCTTTTCCTTAGTGAGGGCATTGATGACATAGTAACATTATCTTCTTCCAAAGGAATTCATTTTTTTTTACATATCATGAGTCACTGAAACACTTTAGAGGTTAATAATATCTGCCCAAAACGCCAAGCCAAAGGGGTGAGTTTTTAGAGAGTTTTTCCTATGTATTAAGTACAAGAAGGGAAGCACGAATGTTGTAGCTGATGCCTTATCACGCAGGTATGTACTTATCACCTCTCTACAATCTAACTGCTTGGGTTTGAATTGATGAAGGAATAGTATTTGCATGATGAGTTCCTAAAATTAATTGTTGAGAGATGTTTTTAGAGGATTATCTAGTCATTTTGGTAAAAGAGAACTTTAGAGTTGTTGAAGGAGCATTTTTTACTAGAGGGGTATGATGAAGGATGTTCACAAGGTTATTAGAAAGGTGTGGTGTCTTAGAGGGCAAAGGGGAAAAAGGAGTTCAGGGTGATTATATGCCTTTGCCTTTACCTACATAACCCTAGACTGATATTAGTATGGATTTCTTTTTGGGTCTACCCAAGACATAAAAAGGAAAGGATTCCATTATGGTTTTATTGATCGCTTTAGCAAAATGTCACATTTTGTGCCTTGTCACAAAATAGATGACACACTTTTTATAGCTAACCTTTTTGTGCAAGAAATTATAACACCACATAATGTTCCACACAGCATAATGTCTGAGAGACTAAGTTTCTTAGCTTTTTCTGGAAGACACTATGGAAAAGACTTGGTAATAAACTCATGTATAGTACCTCTTTGCCATCCTCAGAAGGACAGTTAAACAAAGGTTGTTAATCGTACTCTTGGTGCTTTACTAAGAGCAATTGCTAGCAAGAATCTTACTAATTAAGACTTATGTCTCCCTATTATTTAGTTCACTTACAATAAGTCAACTCATAGTTTAAACCAGTAAAGTCTCTCTTTGAAGTCATATAAGGCTATAATCCTACTCTTCCATTGGATTAATAGCTAATTCGACAACAAAGGAAAAAGTTTTAGTGGATAGAACAAGCTAAGGAGATTAAAAAACTTCATCAAAGGGCGTCTAAACACCTTTAAAAAACTTAAAAACGTAGAAACTTCAGGGCAAGAAAAATAGAAAAACCAAAAACTATAATCCAATGATTTTAGTCTGGGTTAATCTCAATAAAGATAGGTTTCCTCACAAGAAGTCACAAAAGCTTCACCTAAAGTAGATGGACCTTTCAAAGTTATAAAGCGCATTAACAGCAATGCATACAGGTTAGAATTACTAGGAGGATACAACGTCTCTACTACATTTAATGTTGCAGATCTATCGCTTTATATACTAAATGATATTCATGAAGACCTATCAGATTTAAGGGCAAATCTTTCCCCAAGCCTAAGGAGATGATGGGGAAAAAAACCAATGCTCTACAGGACCCATAACAAGAGCGAGAGCCAGAGGACTTAGAAAATTAGTGTCAAAAATACTTTTTGAACAATTGGAACCGAAGACATTCGCAATGTCTTCATCTTCTTTAAAATAATTGTTTTGTATTTAATCAAGTACATTTGTTGGATTATAGGACGACGAGCAAGCATAGTAGTGCTTGGTTTGTAGGTGATTCATGCACCTAAATGAATCATAAAAACTAACCTTGCATTGTGCTCAATTGACTGAAGGAGAGCTTTAAAACCAACCCTAAAGTAGCTAAATTTTTCTTTATTATTTTCCTATTTAAACAAGTATAAATACTTGTAATAAGGTAACACAAAGGGACTTTTGAACAGTCATCTTATAGCTACTATTTTGCGTGGAAAATGAGCACTCTTCTCTTCCATTTAACTCTTATCAATTTCTATCAAGGAATTGTGGTGAGTGGACTTTGTGAGTTTTCATCAACAATTGAAAGTCATTCCTAATTTCAACTAGTGAAAGCTTCATTTAATTCCTGTTTCATGTCAATTAAGGTTCATTTGCAATTAGGGTTCATGCCAATTTTGGTTGTACAAATTACTTAATTGAATCTTTAATTAGGGTTGTTAATTGGAATTGGATTTTAGCATATCACTTTTTGCAGGCACTATTATGGTTTTACCCTGGTAGAATCCAAATAGTGATGAGAATCTTCAAGATGAGGTAGATGGGTGAGTGAGGAAGAAAACAATTAGAATAGATATTTTTAATTTTTAGTAGTCTCTTTTAGATGAATGTAATAGTAACCATATAAACTTATTTCTCAATCTACTATATATGTTGAACTCTATGTTTTACATTAATAACATTAGCTTTAATATTAGTAGAATTGTTATCTTTATGGTGGTTTCTCGAGTAACAATACCGTATGTACCATGTTGAAATTTATGTATGCCGAAATCCGACTAATCATAGGCTTCAATATAGTACATAGTGGGTTGTTATGACTAGTAACCCTTGGGGCATGACACAGCATCAACTACAATGTTATAAGCATATTTGTGCAATGAGAAACTTGCTTTTCATGATGTAAAAAAGTCACCATTTTATGACTATTTATGACATTTAAATGCCACAATTTCTTCCTATATTAAGGAATTTTGTGTCTTTTTCTAAATTTCATAAGATATATCAATAAGTAACATTTAAATTATATTAAAAATACTACAATGTTATAGTTAGCAATTTAAACACTACTAATAATTGCTTATTAGCAATTAAAAATGCAACTAAATGTTACCTTTAGTGCATTTCTTTAAAGAAAACAAACACATTTATTTGGAAAAGTTTAAAGTCACTTATAGTTGCTTAGTTTATGCCCTAAAATTTTTGGAACATCCAACCCCCACATGTCACTATATTATGACTGTAAGACTTTAAAACTTCAAAAAATTTTAAAAACCTTTTTTCTCTCCAAAATACATTCATACCATTTAACTCAAAAAAGGAAAAAATAGCCTTAAAGTGATTTACCCAAATTATCATTACTCAAAATAGTACAAAAAACCCTTTAAAATCAATTTTTAGAGTAATATCTACCTAAAACAAAAACAAAGAAAAATTTTCAAATGATTGAAAGTTCATATAAAACAAAGAAAAACCTAAAACAATTGTTTCTTCATCTCCCATTACTTTTCATTCACACATGGTAATGTTCTCTCTCATATTCATCCACACTTTGCCCCACAAATTTTTCCCTACCCATCATATCAATGTTCATCATTTTCACCTACATTTGAAAAAAAAAGGGGTGGCCTAAGCCTAGACATGAGTATACATAGACATGCACATGCCACGAAATGTAAATATCACAGGCATTATAAGTAATAGTATACAACACACCAATTTCTTTTGATTATTCATTTTTAAATCACCCAACATATAGCTTTGGGAACTATGCCCCCAATCACACACCATAATTGTATATATAATCCAATGGGAACTACCACTATAAGCCCCATCAATCCTAATCTACCTTAGATCATTTCAAATATGGCCCCCTAGGGAAACAGGCCCAACCCAAATTTATCGAGTTGCTCCCTAAGATCTACTACTACGACCCCTTGGGCCCAAGCTAAGCCAAAAACAACAACCAAAAATCTCACAATTTTAAGTTCATTAATGATTTAATACATATTCCACAATTACTAAAAATACCAATAAATAAACAAAACAAGATAAACACTTCCCTAAAGGATGTTCCTACATAGTCCTATATCTCTATTGAAAGGAAGAAACCTATTCAATTACAAGAACTAGCTTATTTCTATCCTACAAAAATTTGGGGTTTTACTTTTTTATTTTTAAAATTTCCAAATTTGTAAATTTATCCCTTTCCCTTGAGGAAAATTTTTTAATTTACTCTACTTTAAATTAAAATGTTTTGAAAAAAAATTAAATAGAACATTTTTAAGTCAACCTAATCAGAAAGGACCGGGGAAAGGGTGCACGGTTTAAAGCACAATCATCAAAAGGCCAAATATCTTTCTAAAAAAATTTTCCCCAATTCATCACCCCCGGGTACAGATCATGTTGTGTCGTGTACCTTACAAAAAAATCACCATTAAGACACCTGGGTACCGTCATCTTTAGGGCCAGACCTTAAAGTTTTCTCCTTATTTCCACACAAGAAAGTATACAGCATTATTTGATCATGTATACATTGTTCATCACAAACCCAAATTTTTTCCCCTTCCCATTTGTTCCAAATCCAAATTTCTATGATTCACACCCTAATTATTTTTGTACCCAAAATTCAAAGGCAAAGTTGGAGCTAGTACATTATTGTTTGGATTATGAAAAAAAAACCCTTGATCCATTTTTCTTCACTTATTTAATATGCCCTTTATTAAATTTCTACTGTACAATGTTAAATGGGTCTTAATTCATCATTCACAAATAGTAAATACTCAATGATTAAATTTGCTTACCTTTTAGTTTAACTACATGTTTCTCCCCCTAAGGTCGCCTGAGGGTTTTTGTAGTCTTCTCTCTTTTTTTTTTCTTTTTCATTTACGTAAATGAGGAAAAGAGAGAAACCTTAAGTTAGTTTAGCTTTTATACTTTATCGGGAAAAAGTTTAAATTCCCCTCCCACCCCTTTATTTATAAATTTTCCCCTTATATATAATTTATATATATATTTTTTTTAAAAAATAATTATGAGTTGTTTTGTGTGTGGTATATACATAATACATACTAAATAAAAAAAAAATTAATATATTTTTAAAAAACCGTATTTTACATTATTAGTGTGCAAAATGATACAAAACATCATTCTTTTTGGGACATTTACATCTTTTGAAATTTTTTACCTTTTTTAAAATTCACAAATTACTTTTTGTAACCATCTTTTATGAATTCTTTATTTTTTCCCTCAAAAATTACTTTAGAACATTTATTAAACATTTTTAAAATATCAAATTTTCTTGTAATATTTGGGGTTTTAAAATAGTTTTACTTGTGATTGTTGTTGACCCTTTTAATGATAAATGCCCTTTAAAATTGAAAATTATTCTAAAATCATAAAACAAGTGTTTTTGTGCATATGCCCATTGTTTGATTTTTAACCAAAAATCAACATAAATTGTATTAAAATATTGAAAAAAAAATCAAAAATATTAGATTATCGACATATTTGACCCGTAATGTGAATAAATTTAAAATTCCACTTCAACACTAAAAACTTGCAAGAAATTTGGGTCCCAAAAAACCTTTTTATTTAAACCCAAACACTTAAAAGCCACCTTTTTGTTGAGCCCTCCTTAAATACACTATATTTCATACTTAGCTAGTCATCTCAAAGCCTTCTCACTAAATTTTCAGCTCCCAAAACCCTTTAGGATTCCAAAAGCTAAAGCAAAGCTTTCTTTGAGCCTAACTTATCAAATTTCTCATAAATGCCATAACCAAAATTTATGCAATATTAAAATTTTTAACATTTAATATGGGGCCTTCTTTTGTGTGTAGATCACCAAATCTCAAAAACATTGATCTCTAGACCTTAATATGATTTAATTTCTTTGAAACAGAATATAAGTTTTTGGTTATAAAAATAGAACAAATGATAATAAAGAAAAATCAAATAAAAGAAGAAATATGACACCTATCTTTCATAAATCAAAAAAAAAAAAAGTTTGGGGGGAAAAAATACCAAAGAGACTAAACTATTTACAATATAAAAATAATTTTTTTTTTTCCCCCATCAATCAAAATTTACTATTTTACTAACCAAGTCCTAAGACTTTGCTTTTCCCCAAACTACTCAATACACTTGATAGTAAACAAAAGTTTATAAAAAACCCAATCCCCAAAATAGTAAAAAGGGAAAAAAAATAAGCACTTTAAAAAAACTAAAAAGGCATGAGCGCACTTTAGTTTTCTTAGTGTCGACCAAGGTAGTGGGTTTGAATCAGACTTTGATTTTACCCTGGTTTCCATTATCTGCCTTTTTGCCCATTCACACTCAAACTTGTCCTATGAAAATTTCTTACTCAAGTTCCTCCAACCCCGGTCTTGTTAAATTCTTGAAAAACATTTAGTAGTTTGAGATTTTTTTTTATATTAATTTACCTAGTCCTTTTTCCAATCCCTTAACATCAATATGACCAATTTTTATCCCCACTATTTTTTTGACATTGTATTTAACCAGGTTAAGTAAAAGTTTTTTGGGTAAATTTTAAATGACGGTTATGTTTTTTGATTCCTTTGGTTAGTAATTTTTAATGTTTTGTAATTAATACATTTTATGACTATTAAAATATTAAATTTTTCTACTTTTATTTTTTGCACGTACCCCGGGTTTTTCTCAAAATTGTAGTGTTTTTTTTTACTAACTAATTTTTTCAGGGAAGGGCACCTGTGCATGCGCAACCCCAAAAGGGGTAAGGAGGGTTTAAAAGTTTTAAAAAAACCAAACAGGGGTTATGAGTAAATTTGGGGAATTTTAAATTTACTTAAGATTTTTCTTTTTACTTTCGAAAATTTTTTTCCACGATTTAAAACTAAACAGGGATACAGAATTCAATGTCCACCCCCATTTCTTTCCCTTACTTTTTTAAACCCCCCATTTTCGAACCCTCGAATTGGATTGAGTTGTCAAAAGCTTTGTGGAAATATAAGTTTGCAATTTTATCCAAAACATTTTTTTAGAAATACATCTAAATTATTTTGTCGATTCTTCAAGTCCAAAAAAAATTCTAACCCTTTTTTCCCTCACGGTTGCTAAAAGGGTCTCCCGCGATATTTATTCGCCTTAAATAAATTTCTAAAAACTAAAAAAACATTTGCAGTTCCGTATTTCAATGAATTCATCGCTTCTAACAAGTGAGCAAACATCACAAAATTTTACATGTGTAGATAGCAAGCGTACATTACCTAATGGAAAACAGGCGGACAGATAAGAACAAGTACGTACAATTTGTAGCCTGTGGCTGGCAATGTCCCCGTGCTTTTAGTCATAGTCTAGGGTTTAAATCCCAATCCCAACTTACCGCGAAAAGCGCAACTTTAATTGCATTGCAGTTGATGACGACCGGAGCAATATCAGAGCTTTATCAGTTGAATGCTAGGGGTTTCCCTGCGAAACTTGTCAACAAACAGTTTTTTTGCTTGCATCTAATTTTGTAGTCATTTCGACCATCTGTCTTTTCTGCCCTTCCCTCTTCATTTTAGAATCGTATTACATCATAAAGAAAAACAATTCCTATTTTGAAGGTTTGTTCTAATCATGAAAAGACTTGCTAAAACAAATTAACAATATGGAATTAAAAAAATAAAATAAAATTTCCCTGAGCTGACTAAGTTTTAAATGCCCAAGAAAATCATTAAAAAATCAACAACGGAAAATCAATAAACCGTTAAAAGGTCTCTGATATCTTTTTTTAAAAAAAAAAAAGAGAAAACAAGGGGTAAACACTGTCATTTTTATGAAAATTAAAATTTCCCCTTTTTTTTTTTCTAAATTAAATTCCCCGAAATAAAATTCAATAAAAAGTTGTATTTTGCAAATTCAATGCAAATTTTTTTTGGAATTACTTACCGGAGAAACGGGAAAAAACATTTTCCCAAAAAGAAAATCGATCAATTCAATTTACCCACTTTGGGCTGTTTCTAACGATAATCAAACTCCCCTAAATTTTACCAAAATGGTTAAAAAAATTTTTTCAATATCCTCTAAACATAGTTACATGAAAACCACTTAGTTTTATGTCATCTATGATATAATGCAATAATTATAGGAAAATGGGGGGTCTTTGTATTAATGAAAGACTCATAAAAAATTGAAGAAAGGTTTTTAAGCACGTCAAGAGTAAATGAGCTATAATAAATCTGAGGTAAGCTGTTGTTGAGAGGTAATGTTCGTTGTACTGCGCTAAAAAAAAACAGTGAATAAGAAAATAACAATAACAATAAAAAAATAATAGGATAAGGTTTTACATTAAATATGATGTGGTTTACATAGTTAATTCAAAAAATATTAAAATTTAAAAAAAGAATAAACTTTGGGGTCTCTAGGGGGTAAAATTTTTCACCTGCAGCAGGCGACGGATGGGTTTGGGCATCAAACCCTTCCCAAATTTTAAAACCCTCCTACCTATAGGCGACTACAAGTTTGGGACAACTGCTTTTAAGCTGTGACTCATGAAATCGTTTAAAATTTAATTTTTATTACTGGATGTAAGTTCCCGATAGACGGGCTCGATTT
>JBBMOL010002200.1:7500-10000 GCA_037954665.1 Laguncularia racemosa | reverse complement strand
ATCCATATAGGGGATCTTCCAATTGAGACGATCCATCGACCTGAGACGAAGAGAAAAGTCTATCTATTTTATTTAGTTATTCAGTTAAACTTAAACCAATGATTCGTTATTGGAGCAGATAGCAACAACCATTTCATCCGACATGCGTAGTTTTGATTTTCCAATGGATTTCCATCTTTCATTAATGGAAATTTTTTGATGTAGTGAGTAATAGCTCTGGTTATTCGCTGTTCAAAAATTCTTGTTTAGGCAGTTCATACCATCCATACATAGTGTTTTGATCTAAGATTCAATTCTTCCGTGTTGCATATTGCTCCGTGGAGCTAAGGTCCAAAATATAGAAGAAAGAGGTGTTTCAACGACTCTACCACTCAGTCAATTCTGTTCCACTTAATCCCTATTTCACGGCCACATATTTTTCCGGCTAACTAATGGGAAACCTTTCTACTGTTCCATGAATCCGATTTTCATTTCATCCGGGAAAAGCCATCTTTTTCTCAACAATGTCTTTGTCATTTGATCCAATAGCCTTCCGTTAGATAGGAACATATTTGATAAATACTGATAACTCTCGGATGGAGTATTAGAACGGAAAAATCCATTAGATAATGAACTATTGGTTCTAAGCCATCTCTGGCGATGAATCAACAATTCGAAGTGCTTTTCTTGCGTATTCTTGATAAACCAGCGTTTATATATAGATGTAGGGGGATCTCTTTGGGAAGTAAGAAGCCCCTTTGACATCTCTTCATCTGCAAAGAATTCTCGATGTGAAAACACAGAGACAAAGGGCTGATCTTTGAATAGGAAAAAGAGTGGATCTGCAGGGTCCCAAATGAATTGGCTTATTCGAAAAAAGCCTTGTTCTTTGGAAGATCTATCTCGTGTCTGGTACTGCATGGTTCCACTCTGCAAGAACTCCGAATCATTCTCTTGAAGCTCATCCTTTTCATCATAAATGATCCGCTTGCCCCGAAATGACCTGGCCCGATAGGGAAATCCCAATTCATTGGTCCTTTCGATACAATCAAATAGAAAGCCCCAAGGGCGCCATATTCTAGGAGCCCAAACTATGTGATTGAATAAGTCCTCCTCTATCTGTTGCGGGTCGAGGACTCCTTCTCCTTCCCCTTCTTCAAACTCCGATTCGTATTTTTCATAGAGAAATCTCTGATCAACGATAGAACAAGATCCGTTTTGCATCATATCTAAAGGATTCCTTGGTTTGGGCCGAAGAAGCAATGTCACTCGATCATTATCAAACTGACTGCAATCTTTTTCTGTCCGCGAGGATCCCACCAGAGCGCCTTCTACTTCTAATAGGCCATGAACTAGATCAGAATCATTCTCAACGAGTCCATAAGAAGTGATCCCGTTTTTTTCATCGGATCCGGGTAGAGACCAAAGGTCTTGAGCGATCAATCCGGCAGAAACAACTCAAAAGATAAAGAAGTATCGTTAATTTCTTCATGCTCGTTCCAAGTTCGAAGTACCATTTGGACAAAAAAGAATTCCCTTCGTTACATGATTTCTTCTTCATATAGATAGATATAGGATCTATGGGGCAATTACTTAGAAATACATTTTGTGCAACAGCCCTTCCTATCTGATAGAAAAGGATCCCATGATCCTGAACCGATCTTACCTGGGATCGCAAATCCCAAGTTTGTCTATGAAGAGCAGATCTAATTGTATTAGTGTCTAGAATTGATTTCTTCTGTGTAATACTAATCGATAGGGCCTCATTGGTAAGTGCTACAAGATCTCGTACATTGGAACCCATGGTTATGGACCCGAATCCATTAGTATGGAACATTTTCTTTTCCAAGTGAAATCCCCTAGTATATGAAAGGGTGAAAAAGTGCTTTCGTTGTTGTGGAATAAGAAGCCTTCGTATCTTAATGCATGTATTTAATTTATTCGGAGCTATTAGAGCGGGATCCACTTTTTGGGGAATATGAGTCGAAGCAATAACAAGAATATTTTTAGTGGAACATCTTTCACAATCCCTGGAGAGATAGTTCACCAATAGACCGAGGGATAAGTAATTCGACTCATTCACATCCAGATCATGAATGTTTGGAATCCATATTATGCAAGGAGACATTGCTTTTGCTAATTCGAATTGAAGGGTGATATAAAATCGGTCTATTTCCGGCATCATATCCATAGTTAGCGCATTCATCATAGTTAGAAGCTCCAGCTCCGTATCAAGGTCACGATCAATATCGTCACTATCCTCAATATCGTCACTATCCTCAATATCGATATCATCAATAAGAAAACCTTTAGGCTTGTTATCCAGGAACTTGTTCAGAAATACTGTAATGAAAGGAACATAGGAGTTTGTCGCTAGGTATTTGACCAAATAGGATCGTCCAGTTCCTATAGAACCTATCACTAAAATACCCCGAGAGGGGGATAGGGCTAAGCGGAGCGAAAAGGGTTTTCCATGAGATGTGAAATGAAAACTATTAGCCCCACACGAGGTTTGTAAATA
>JBBMOL010002199.1:0-27346 GCA_037954665.1 Laguncularia racemosa | reverse complement strand
ATATAAGTATGAAAATACATAATCCAACATGTGGCCTAATTGATAACATTAGATATAAGTTATAAACTAATAGGACCGTAAGATTATACTACGATACCATAAGAAGATCCTATAGTAAATTAAATTTGAACTCTAAGAGGAGAACATCTCTTAATGAGATATATGTTAAATTATTTAATTAAATACGCAATTAAAACTGAACCTAACGAATCTGAGCCTGCTCATTGCCAGACAAACGTGATCGTCGACCACTGATAGCAACTTTTGCCACACATCTCACCCATATAAGTGTCCCTATCTCTAAAGAACTCGCGAGTTGCCCCCCACCCGCCTATTAATAACCCCCACATCCACCTCCCCCCCCTTAGACACACAGACCTCCACAATCCCCCCCCCAGCTCCCCCCCCGCTCTCCGCCGTCCCCAACCGAGCCACCTTCCCAACCTATCAAGTCCCACCACAGCCCCGCCCACTCTCCCTCTACTTCTCGATACTCCAATCTCACATCACCGGACCACAATAAACCCTTCCCCCCACCTATACAATCCAGGAATCCTAATATCCCTCTCCTCCCATCCCATTACTATCAGGAACCAACATTTGTTCAAACTAATTCCTAATTGTGTGGAAAAAAAATTGATGGATGAGTCTATAAATAGGAGTACTCCGGGGGGAAGTCCCTAATCTGCTCACCATAAGAAAATACTCCATTATATTGAGCGAAGTTTAAGGTTTAGACAAGCCACCAACATAACAGAGGCGCCAAAAATTCATTTCCACGTACAGGACACCTAATTTGCTTTGCAATCGGCTAGTGGATGTAAAAGGATATATTTTTGCCTTCCGCTGTAATATGATCTTAAGAGACTTAGGAATAAAGTTTTATATGCAAGTTTTACATTTGGTTTTCAGTGCTTTTGATGACTCTACATTGCCTTATTGATTTTGTGGAGTTTGGATTTGGTTTTAATTTGATGCCTTAGCGGTCTTTTTGTTTTTAATTTTCTGGGTGATTGATTGGAAATTAGAAATCGTTTAAGTGATGAAATTTTATTTTCTCTTGGCCTTTAATGATGTTTAGGTGCGAAAATAACCTTGTTAACATGTTCAACTTTTAGCTTACACACGCGCTCGCCCACATACAGCACTCTTTCCATGGGATGATTGCCATTTAAAATAATGTCTCGAGAGCCCACTCCACATAAAAAATTTTAATTTTTAATCTGTATGTAATATGTTGCCCAAGGTGTAAGTACTTGACATTTAGCAGAATAATTTTATATTAAAATTTTTGCATTTGTCAAGATTGATATTTATTAAAGGGAATTAATTTCTTTTTCATGCTAATGACTTAATTTGTGATGTTGCATGCTTATGTTAATTTTAAGTGTGTGTAAATTTATGGTTTATCATTATTCATGTTATATGTGAAAATGCTGATTTGACATTATAAGAATATTAGAATTTAATTCATAGCCCTTCGCTCGCTGCTTATGGTTTTTAATAATACGTGGAAATAAATAATTTATACACGTCGCTGGAGGTGTGATCTTCTAGAAGGAAACATATCTATTGTAAAAACAACGACGTTTGCCACCTGGCCGTGACTCTTGGCCGTAGTAGGTTTCTGGCATACGATGTAGCGCATTAGTTTACGCAATGATTTAGATTAGGATTTAGTTGAATGATTATATAAGTGTATCTCATATAATTTTAGTGATTAGGGGAGTAGCCCAAAGCTTTCCATTACATGATTTTAAAATTAGTATATTAAGGATTTTTAGGTATCACATATTGTGAAAATAAAATAGTGATGAATTATTAGGACAAAAAATATCAATTATTTTTCTAATTATTTACCCCACAGGAATTAGAAAAAGGGAAACATAATTTGATAGTTTTATTGTGAAGTCTTAAGTTGGAATTAATTGAATTAGAACTTTCCTCACCCCCCCCCCCGCCCACAGGCAAGTTTTTATGTCATAGTTTACTAGTTTTCACTGATTTTACATTGGTTTATAAATATTTTTATTAATAAAAAAAAAATGATCAATATGATTTAGCCATCGGAACACGAGAGTGAGCATGTATCATTTAATTATTGAGCAATTCCAACTTGTAATTTTTTGATATGCGATATGTGATGTCCTGAGCTCAAAGGGGATAAGATAACTATAAGGTTTGGAAGGAGAGTGGCGTTTCTCTTCATTTGGGATGGATAGACATTGATTTGCTTTAAGGAAAAAGATAGAGCCCTGCAGCAATAGATACGGCATCAGATGCGATAAGGCTTTATGAAAAAATGGGAGAGATCCAATCGCTTATCAGTTATGTTCATAAAGACTAAAATTTCTACTGGTATTAGGGGCTCTGTCGAGCAAATATCAAAGGGTTTAAGATTTGCTAAAGGCCATTGATGAGCAATTTGCTACTTTAGACAAGGCAATGGACAGCACCCTAAATATAGAGCTTTCAACTCTAAGGATCACCAATGTTAAGGTCGTGTGCGTGATAAGATCCTGCGCATGATGGATATTGCGGACAATTTGTGAAGGCTTCATTAGAGGTTGCCTTTTGAGTTGATCAGAATCTTCATTGTTCATACATTCTTGCACTTTACCTCACAGTATGGGCCATTTTAAGAATATCCTATAACACATTATAAGGCCCCCACAATTAGTTCCCAATTGGGTTGGAGTTTGATCTAATGTACTCGAATAGTAATTATTGAACTACATGTACTAAGAGTAATGTTAAAGGGGAATTGAGGGCAATCGACTGATTATGGAGGAGGGAAAAGGAAAAAATGCGAATGTGAACTTTTATACTCATAGGACATGAGCAAAAGGGAGGGAGATCAAGCCAAGGTCAAAGGGAAAGGGGAGAATCCCTCCCAAGGAAAGCGACATTAAGAAATAAGAGAATTCAATCGTTAGTGTGTAGACTGTTCCCTAATCTGGTAACATAAGAAGAAAGGCTTACGCAACAATCTTTGTTACTCGCACTAACCGAAAACAACATAAACCAGATACAGACCTGAACCTACCCTACTCATCCCCCCACAGCAGAGAACCACACGCCGTCAACCCTAGAGCGCCCCCATCTGCCTTCCTCTACGCCCCTCCACCCCCTCACCCCCCCCCGCCTTCCATCCCCCCCCCCTCAACTTTCACTGTTTGTTTTATATGACAACCAATCTATATTTGATGTTAATTTAACCCCTCGCCAGGCTGCGATTGCATTATGGTTCTACAATCCAAGTGACCATTTATTGTTAGGATTTATGAAACCTGTGGAATCAGTTGGAAGTGAGTGTATCATCTATTAAGGCACTAAGGATGTCATCCACATGTGGAAAGATATTGGGACGTGCAGCTTAGTTTTAAGTAGTGGTTACATTTTGCATTTGAAAAAAGGAAATTTTATATTCTGGGGCTACTCTAGGAAATTTAATTCAGTTTCTAGACTTGTATCAGATGGTTATTCCATTTTACTTTTTAGATTTCAGGATTTATTTTGTTTATAAATCTGATGTTATTATTGGAATGTGTAACTTAGTCTGATGGCTCTTTTTCTTCTTAGTTTACAAAATGATACATAACCATTACTAATTATGCACGTTCATGAAAGGATTGGCACTAACACGATGTTTGTGATTGAGGAATCCTCTATGTTAATGGCATCGGATGATTAGGTCATATCTCCATTAATGAATTAAAGGTACGGTAATGATTCGGGGGTACTTAGTACTTTAGATTTTACCGATTTTGAGGACTTGTATAAGTTGTATTAGGGAAAACAACTAACAAGTCGACAATGAAAGGTGCCATAAGGAGTTCGGAATTATTGGGAAATCATCATACAGACATTTGTAGTCCAGACATATTGCGTATAGTAACAGTACTTCGTCTCTTTTATAGATGATTAATCATGATATATGTTCTCTACTTGCTTAATAAACAATAATGAAGCACTAGATGCTTTTAAGGTATTTTAAATGCTGAAGTAGAAAAAACCTCATGGGAAAACATAATTAAAATGTTGAGAATCTGATAGTGGCGGAGAAACTAAGGTAGTTACACAAAGAATGGACAACAGCGACTGAGTCCATTTGCGAGGTTTCTTCAATGAGGAATGGGCCCCCACCAATTGTTTGCCCCAATACGTTTACCTGGCCATCCAGACCAGGAATGGAGTAGCTGAAAGGATTAAACCGAACCTATTGGCAACATGGTTGCGGTGAGTATGCTTGCAAAACTCATGCTTATTGCCACTTTCTTGTGGAATGAAGCTCTTAAAAAGGATGTATACCATATTGCAACCCGAGTTTCCCAAACCAAGGCTGTCCAAGGGACGCCATTTGAATTATTCCATTGGGTGGAAACAGAGTTCTGCGACCATGTAGTGTTGGGGGTATGTCCGTTGGAAGAAGAGTTACAATCCATACTTTGAGGAAGAGTTGGACCAGGAATTTAGTGGGGTATTTTGTGGATTTGTCGAAAGGTCGCGCTCTCGGCGTAATACAGATTTTATTGTCATCTCATATTACTAGTTTTGTGGAAATCAAGGAAAATGAAAATTTCTCTGAGAATGACTTTGATCAGAGGGAGCGATCGATCATCCTGCACATTGGTTTTTGAGAAAGACCATTCAGATGCCCAGTTCGACACCTAGGCAGTAGACTGATTGTTGGTGTTTAACAACACGCCTCAAGCACAAATGCTGTTTTGTTGAAAATTCTGTCCCCGATGTTACCACAAGCTGCAATCTGATTCAGTAGATGTTTGAAGTTCAACGATACCGAAGCTGTTGAACAACCAGCTGAACAATGTGATACTGTCCTCAGGGGGGGAATGTTGATACAGCATTGAGAAGATCTAATAGAGTAAGGGAAATCAGCAATTCTAGTGACTATGTTGTATATCTTCAAGGAGTGTGGCCTACAATATTGGAGCAGGACAGAAACAATGCATCCTGAGTCGTTTTCACAGGCCCATGAGCTTCTTAAGGATTCGAACTTGTGGATAATTCCATGAAAGATGAGATGATTCGAAGGCCATCTAACGGAAGTACTGGGAAGATCGTCGTCATGTTGCTTGATGGTGCAAAAAGCATTGGATGTAAATTGGTCTTCAAAACTAAGAATGACTCACAAAGGGCAACAATGAGGCACATAAAGCACGACTCGTTGCTAAAGGATTACTCAAAGAGGGAAGGAATTGATTATCAGGAGACGTTATTTCTCTGTGTCTAAGATGATTCCCTTCGTATAACTGAATTGGATTTGGTTGTTACACTTTGATTTGGCAAGTTTGCACCAAATGGCATGTGGGAAAAAATGGCTTTACTTAACTGAGATCTAGAGGAAGAGGTTTACATGAAAACCAACCTGAGATTTATTTCTAGTGAAGGTGAGCACTGGTTTGCCAAAGATTAATAAATCCATATATGGATTAAACAGCCTCCCGTCAATGATATTTTGAAATTCCTATGATAATCATCACTTCATTTGGGCGTCTGAAGGGAAAACCATGCATGGATCAATGTATATACCAAAAGGTCAGGGGGAGTAAAATTTGTTATTTTCTTGTTTGCTATATGTGGATGTGATTTTACTTGCAACAATATAGGGTTTGCTATATGAGGTGAAACAATTTCTCTCAATGAACTTTGATATGAAGGATATGGGTAAGGCATATTATTCATTGGCAATTAAGATCATAGGATAGATCTCAAGGCATTTTGTTTGTCTTAAGGGAAACCTATATCCATAAAGTTTTAGAGAGATTTCGGCATGAAAAGATTGTTCACAAGTGTAGCACCAATTATAAAGGGTGTGATAAATTCAGCTTTAGTCAATGTCCCAAAAATGAGCTTGAGAGGAACAAATGAGAACACATCCCATATGCTTCAGCTAGTTGGAAGCCTGTTGTATGCTCAGGTATGTACAAGACCTGAATTGCAATTGCTGTTGGGGATAATAGGACAGATATAGAGTAAACCCTGGGTATTGCACTAGGAGAGTTGCAACGAAGGTAATGAGGTACCTTTAAGGAACAGAGTTATATTGATCATATATAGACGCAACCGATAATCTGGAGGTTGTTGGGTACTCTGAATGCGGATTTTGTTGGCTTGTGTTTGATTCACGTTAAATCAACATCTAGTACATTGTCATGTTGCCAGTGGCCATATTTGGAGGATAGAAGTGCAAAGTAGACCCTGATACTATTCCACGATGGAGGGAGGAAGTTCATATCTGTTTTGAGGCTAACTCACATGGTGTATGGTTACAGAGTTTTATATCTGGCCTTTAATATCGTCGGACTATTATTTCTAGGGCCATTAGATTGTTACTGTGATAACTAGCTACTGTATTTATGGGCTTAAAAATAATAAGTGTGGTTGTTGAAAAGTAGTAAAATATCGACATATCAAGTACTTTGCCCCAATAAGAGAACGTGTTAAGGAAAAGAAAGTGGTCATGAGCCACATTAGCACTGAGTTAATGATAGCTGATCTTTAACTTAAAGCCATGTAACTAAGAGTTTTTTAGGATCATGTGATGTGGAATGGGACCTTGGTCCTTAATGTATTTTTTAATTATGTTTATGTTAATGAAATCTTATTCAGTTGATGTTTTCTCATTTTGACTTGTTTTACATTTGTTTAATTATTTATTTTGAAGAAATTATCATTAAGTTTGGACCCCCAGAAAATAACATCAGGTTTATATTCATCAAGTTCTATAGGATTGAGAAGCACAATGCATTGTTAATGGGAGATAATATCTTGCTCATTAGAGGGACTATAACGATGATTCATGAATTTTGTTTCTCATTAAGATAATTTATGGAATACATGGACCAAGTGGGAGAATGTTGGTTTTATTCTCATTTCTTTTTTATGGAAACAAATAACTCAAGATACGGTCAATTTGCGGGAAAAAACTCCCATAATAAAGGAAAATATTATCTTACTAAATCCGGAAACAATAAATCCCACTAAATTAGGAATAATAATATATTCAACTATATCAGGGGAAAGATATGTTCCAAATAATTCCTAATTTTGTGGAAACACTCATTGATGGAATGAGTTATAAATAGGAGGTACTACGGGGTCTAATCCTGCTCACCACTACAGAAGAAAAATTACACCATCTATATGAGTGAAGTTAAGGTTTAGAAGCACAACCGTAAACAGAGGCGCAACATCATTTTCTCCACTGACAGGACACCTATGTGCTTTGCAATGTCTGGAGGTATGTAAAGGAAATATATTTTGATATCACTGTTGCATATGATTAAGCAGCATAGAATAAAGTTTTATATGCAAGTTTTACAAATATGACCACTAATCTAAAGCTTTAATTTTGACACATTTTCGATTACTAAAGCTTCATAAGTAAATTTAGCAATGGAGAAAAGTTTTGGAAAGACTAATGACAATATTTATAATATATTAACACTACTTTAATAATTTACGTATAATGGAAATCTTATAATAAATAATAATAAGCTTTAAATGAAAAAGTAAAAAAGAAGTGGGATCTGTTGGATAATTATAACAAAAAAAGAAATAAGAATTAAAATTTTAGGTATATGATAGTTAAATAAAATTTCTAAGTATATATTTATATTTAGAATATACATTAATTTAGTATAAAAATATCATAATTTAGATTATTTAATAAAATATTAATACATTTACTAACTAAACCCACAAGTAAATATTTCCCAACCTATATAATATATATATGCATTGCCCAAAGTCACTCTCTCTCCCCTCATTTTTATTTTCCTTGTCCAACTACCCCGACCATTCTTTCTTCCTCCTTTCTCTTTTTCTTCCCATCTTTCTTAGTGACAAAGGAAACATTCCTCCCCTAGCAGCGCCCCCCCCCCAAAAAAAAACCTCAAAAATCCATAACTTTCTCATACTAACTCTAAATCAAAAACCATAAGCGCTATTACGATCCTTGGAAGGAGTACTTTGCATCAAGACCACACTTGCTATATAAATTTCGATCTTCAAATTTAGGTTAAATTTACAAAAATTAAAAAATATATATATAAGCTTAATTTTCATTCTAAGTTTTAGTGAGTTTAACTAGTAAAAATTTAAACCCTTTAAATGTTTTATTCATTTATTACTAGGGGAAAGACAAAAATTTACATGACTTCCAAAGGTTTATTTTGAGTTTTGAAGCTAAGAGATCAAGGCGAGTGCAAAGTTTCGTAATATACTATAATGTATATATATTGTTTGTAATATAGTTATATATGTGTATAATCTATTGTGCTTGATTGCTTTGGTGTTGTGATGATATATATATATATATATATATATTCTTTTCTTCTATTCGCCCATGGGATCTCCTTTCTTTTCTTTTCTTGCTTTTGCTTTCTTCCATAGGTTTGCATTTCTTCCCTTTTCTTTTTCTTTTCTTTTCATTTCCCTTTTCTTTTTCCTTATCTAACAAAGGCATGCATATATGTATAATACAAAAACACTTAATAATAGTTTATAAAAAGGAAATTTAAGTATAATGTAAAGTATATGTATGTATCCAAGATACAAAAATATATATAATATATATATATATATTAATTATAGAGCACGTGAATATATATATATGTGTGTGTGTGTGTGTGTACATATATTATGAAGTTCATTATTTTTATATGTTCACCACTATCCAAAGAAAAAAAGAAAGAAAGAAAGAAAGAAAAGAAAAGAAAATAAAGTAAAAGAAAATAAAATAAAATGATCAGGAGACTAGGTGATAAGCTCACCTAATTATTTCCCTTGCTTCTTTTTGCTTTCTTTTCTTCTTTTCTTAACCAAAACCTCTTTAGCTACATTGATATGTATACAAATATATATTTTTTCTTAAACCACTAAGGTTATGTATGAAATACAAATAAAGTGTATATGGGATTTAAGATTAATATATGAGTATAATTTAATATAAAGTGTTGGATTACTTATCGATTTCACTTAATATAATGTATAATAATAATAATAATAATAATAATAGGGGAGTTGTTCAAATAAAATAATGAAGTCATGAATGGGAATGTAGATGATGAAGATGTAGATTTAGCATTTGTGATTGATAACTATGTGATATATATTGGTAGTCATGTATTAAGTGCTGATTAATTGGTTAGGGCAAACTAAGAATGCCTTGAAGTAGGGTGATATACAGTTGTTTCTATTTTGACATGGAAGTGGATACTTGATCTCCAATAGCTTGAGTGACTAAATAGTTGATGAATTGGGTTGTAATATGTTATTGTTGATCTAGCTTTGTTTGTTGATGTATTATTTGATGAAACCAAATTTAAGGGTTTTGCTCATCCTTGAGGGTTTATATGCTTAATGTATAGTTAAGGCACTTGGAGCTTAAGAATTAAAGACATAAGATAATTAATTAAATGAGAAGACATGAATTGAGTAAGAAGTAATACTTGTGCACTAATGGTAAATGAGAATTCCTAACCCAAGGTCAAAAAAGGCATTAAACCCTAAACTTCACGTTGATTATCAAAAGACTACGTATAATGTTGCATTGCATATGGTTTTCCATGGATAGCATATGATTGAAAACCATCTTGAATTTCTTGTGCGTATGTAGTATTAAGAGTATTGCACCCCATTTTATGAGCTATAGTGTGTTCACCTCTCCATAGATTGTTTTATAAGAAACATCACAAAAACTTAGGATAGGATAAGATATGATGTAACAAGAGCTTTTAGGAATCAAGAATGATAGAGTAAGATATGTCTTAATAGATTATTTAGATGTAATATTATTCTTCGAAACTTGATGTGGAAATTGAAATTGTATGACTTGGAATTATTTTTCCATTTTACTATTTTTATAGGGATTTTGGTTCTCTACAATTTTGATCAACTGTGAAACATTACAATACATGTTGTTGTCTAATTATATGATTACACGTAATATGATTAGCTATATTGATTAAATAATTATCTAAAGTCTTGCAACTTTTGACTCACAAAGCGGTTATCATGTAATAGGTGCACACATGATATAATAGCTTTTGTCAAAACTTCTAAACCTCATTTTGGAGTGTGACATAGAAAGTTGCAGTAATTTAGGAAGTTTTAATCCGCATAAAATATGAAAATTCTTAAAGAAATTGATAGAGAAATGGGATAGGAATCAATTGGCTTTTGTTTGACATGATTTGGAGTTAAAATGCATGAGTTATGCTTCATTTAGTACAACATGTATATAAAAACCATAATCTAGAAATTTTGTTAATTAATGTTAAATTATTGTTAATTTAATGGAGTTTGAATAAAGTATAATGAGAAAGATAAATCTAGAAATTTCATGATTGAATGTTTATCGTTAGACATGCTTGATGCATTATGAAGATTGATTCATCAATAGAAGTTGTTTAAGTAAGTTAACTCAATATTTGACTCACCAAGTTATATTTAATTGCTTTCAAATGTTGTTCCTATGTTTTCATGAAATTCAAGCTTGCTATAAGATTTTCAACTAAAATTTTCAAAAATGTGTTTTTAGATCAAAAATTGTTTCAAGAATGTGTTTAATCTTCATGAGCAAGATGACAAATGTTAAATTGTGTTTATGGCTTAATTAAGGGCTTAAACTATAATATTGGACTTAAAAACCAAAATACACTTAATAAACATGTGGGCCTTTTAATGAATAATTTACTTAGAAAATAATAAAGAGGAATTAGATTAACCCCTTTGAGAGAACTAAACTAATCTAAATTTAGTTCACTTGAATCAAAATGAATTCTCTCTTGACTAATTCACCTAGACTAGTTGAAACTTAGAAATCAAGAAAAAAATTGAAATTCAAAATTAAATAATAAATAAAATTTAAAATAGAATATATTAGGACCCAACTCCTCAAAAGATGAACTGGATCCAATTATCCTTAATCAATTCGTCTTATCGTAATTGGTTTATAACCTTTAAACCAATTCAATTAAGAACTCAATTCACTAACTAATTGAATGAAATTATACGGTTAATAATTAGACTAAAATAACAGCTTACCTAAAATCCCTATATAAGCCTATTAGCATAAATGGGTTGTACATTTAGTTGCATACTAAGTCAATGCCCATGAGCCTAAATGGTAGTTAATATAATTAAATCAATAATTATGTTTAATCGAATTAATTAATCATAAAACTAATTAATAATTATGTTCTTAATTGCATATTACCTTTTAATCAAGTTAGACTATTAGCTAATTGGAGTTTGTTTAGTGGCTCTACCTTTCCTAGAATAGAGTAGTTGCCTAGTGCTTGCTAGATATATGATAACTAAAATGAATTAATACTTAAAGTTGACTTAAGTTTTCATGATAATGATTCTATGTGGTGAGCTAATCTAGAGAGTGACACCCATGGATTGGGTTTTGGGGTATGGTTCAAAATACTAGGATATACAGTAGTTAGACACTTAGGCCAAAAAGGTGGTGCGACAAGTATTTGATAAGGCTAGTACTTATGCAAAGTAGTTATGCGAATGGAAGGATTTCAACTAGACACTATTTGTATTATGGGATATATATAAGGTGTTGGATAGATCGTGACCATAGTAGTAAGCCTAGCATTTGAAGTGAAACCTAGATGAGATTACTTTATATAATTAACAATTTTAGTATCATTATGGTTTTAGTCATTATATTTAGATATGCCATGGCAAGCCCTTGACACTTATTAAGTAGAGTCAAGCCTTTCTTTCTTAAGGGTTTTCGAAGCCATGAGTATTCGGGTGCTATTTTTTTCACTTTAATTTAAAAAACTTAATGAATTTATAACTAATACATTAGATCTAAGTGTGCATGACATAAGAGAATATGTTTGGGCTATTCTGTACTTAATCATTGGGGGCTTATTCCTTACTTTTTTTTTAGGTGTTGATAAGTTTGTTGATAGTACATAAACTAAATATGGGTTGGGCTACAACTTTAAGGACTAGGATATCACTAGTTAGAGAGTCTCGATGATAATTGTTACTTCCTTTTGATGTAAAAGGACATTTTAAAATTTGTAAATACTTATTTTATGAATTTTATAAAGAAATAACTTTTATAGTTAATAACAATAGCCATTATCAAACCTTTGTAGTTTTCTAAAACCCTTTCAAATGATAAAGCATTTTTCAAAACTAATGAACGATTTTAGAAAAATTAAAAATGGTTTAGAAACATACTAGTTTTGTAGTAAGCCTTAACGTGTTTTTACTTAAGTTCAATATGTATAGGCTATTAAATTTCTTTTAGGTTTCGAGGCATAACAAATGATACCATGAAAAAAGGGAATACAAAAAAAGGCAATAGCTTTTGAAATTATATATTTATAATATGATATGATTTATTTTTAAAAAAGAAATTATGTAAAAATATGCAATAATGGTACCACAAAAGGGTGGAAAAACAAAACGTAGGAGCTTCCGAAAAACTATATATTACAATATGAAATATAATTTTATATTATTATGTGTTATCTAAAAACTTATTATCCAATGAAAAATCAAATACAATATTTAATGAAATATTGATTATTCTCATTTTGATGAATCATTAAAGTAAAGAAAATTGAATAAGTATTTATGAATGTTAATAAACAAATCAAATATCATAAAATTGAAAGTTATGTGTTATTTATGTCGATTGTAAGCAACAAAGAATATTTTCTTTAATAATGAATTTACTTTAGCAGAATAAACAATTTGAAATAATTTGTTCTTGTAGAATACAAGAGGAAAAGAGCTTTGGAAATTATATTAAACTAATTAAATGACCTGCGTATTGTAAATATTTAACCAATTTATAAGGGAAAATTAATGAAATGTTTGATTCATTCACTAATTAAATATTAAATGGAAATTTGAAAGGTAGAAGACCTTTGCACATAAAGCTTTAGTAGAATAAGTTTTTTCAAATAATATAATAATATATAAAATTATATAATGCATTTGTTTCATAACATTAATCTTAATACTTTAGAATGATAAATGGTAAGTTATGAGGTTAGAAGTGGAATATAAAAAAAAGGGAAAAAAATTTTTGAAACTATATAATTTTTATGATTAGACAAAAAATTATAAAAATATTTAATGATAACATAAAAGGTAAGAAAAATAAAAAATAATAATATTTTATATTATATATGATTTTGATAAAAAAATTTAAAAATACATACAATAAAAAGATTGAATATATATCTATGAAAGAGAGTGAAAGTAACGCAGCACCTCACGTAATAATAATAATAAATCTTACAACTAAGGTATAATGTTTATTCTTGTAGTTAATTAAATCTAGAAATGTAGTTGTTGCATTTTACTTGGGATATATTATTTATTACCAGTATTTAATTCCTTTCATTTGAGGTAAGCACTCTAATAAGTTTCCTATATCTTAGGCTGAGTCCTTCTAACTTTCACTAAGTGCCCTTTGATAATGGGCTACAATTTCAACTATTATGTATTTGTCATAAGTTACTGAACTTTTTTTTCCAAATTTACCCCGTAGTCACTTACTTTCTTTTTATAACATTCGATCTGTTGTACTGCTAAGAATAGAAGCAGTTTAATTATTCTATTCTTGTATTACTAAGTTTCAAAGACTTGCTTTTTTGTTTTTTGGGTTTTTTTTTTCTTTCCATAAATCGGTATTTGATATGACATATAGAGTTTAAGAAGTTGTTTGATGTATACATAGTGCTTGGTTTTTGTCAAATGATTTTGCATTTATTCATTTTCCCTTTACAGATTCATATTTGAATCTTAAAAGATAATCAATCCAACATTTTTTAAAATTCTATATATATTTGGTAAATCCAATTTTTCCTTTTCCTTTTCCTTTATAATTATCATAGAGACTCAAGTATCCATTATTAACATGTTTAAGCACGTGTTTGAGATGTAAAGAATAATTCACAAGGCTTGAAATTAAGTAATGAAAAATGATGAGTTAATGATATTTGATCAAATCATTAATCTAAATATCTAATTTATTCATTTTATTTTTATATTAGTGTTTATTCTAAGTTCATAGATTTTTTGAGACATAAAATTTATTAAATTATGTTTTTTCTTTTTAAATCAGCATGGTTTTAATCTTTTTTTTATTTATTTATGTATACAAATTAATTGAATTCAATTTTTTGTATTCATTTTACTTATAAAAAAATTTAAATTTTTAAAAAAATTTAATAGCTTTGATTTGACCATCTTTTTCCTGTTTTCAATTTTAAAACCCTTTTAACTTTTTATCCCTTTTGGTTGTCCACCTCGAAAAGGCCTAGAAGCACAGTAAAATTATCAGGGCCGTTGCACCCTTACATGATAATTGTCTTTTGATGGGAAATCATAAGATCTAAAAAATAATTCATTTTGACTAATCAAAATCACATAATTGGAAAATAAAATAAAACTTGGAACCAAATCCCACGTCAACCTAATCGTAAGAATCGTATCCTACCAATCTACAATGGGATAATCCCTGGGGTCTCATTTCAAATTCATTTACTTGGGGTCCTAACTTTTCATCTAAAAAATCTATCATCCAAATTCTTCTTTGTCATTCTATCTTCAAAAACCCCTCAACACTTCACATCTTATCTCACCTAAGCTTTGTAGCGTTACCTGCAAAAATTGTGAAGGATGAGCACACCAAGCTCGTGAATGGGATGATAACACTTTCATGCTACATACATACTAATAAACTTAAATAAAAACATTAAACATATGTATAACATAAAAACAAATTCAAATTAAAATTTTTAAACATATGAAATATAATACATAAGCAAATTAAAATTTAAAATATTAAACATTGTTATGTATGAAAACTATATAATACAACATCCACGTATTTTCCCGAGACCAACGTGAGTCTATGGTTTACCCCCCCCCCCCAAAAGGTTTGGGGATTCCAAGCCCATTATACCCAAGCATACCCGATTTATTTATCTTATCTTTTTTTTAATTATAATATTTTTTTAAATGGGGTTTTAATCTTTTCATTTTCTTAATTAAAAAATTTGGGTGAAAAACAAACACCAAAATCACAATCAATCCTCAATATCCCATAGAAATAAACATCAAACATTCCATTTCACTCATCACAACAAGAAAGGTTTATGATTTTTACACACAACTCAACACAAAACCAAACCCTACGGACGTGATTTATCTATCTTAAAATTTAAAATTTTAACTCACACCATTTTGTGCCATTTTTTTTAAAAATGACGAAAGTGAGTTGGCTTACGATCTCAATCTAGCCCTTGTCCCATTTCTCTCAATCCCGAACCACTAATTGTCTTACAATCATTCCCAACACCTCGTGTCATTTCCTTTTCAAGTCTCATCATTTCACTTCTGAGAGCCAACAAGGTCATCTCGTATTTCCCTTTTTACGTCCTAAACATTTGTGTGTAATATTATATATATAAAGATCTACATCTATAAAGTTTGTGACACCCTTTAGTTAGGATAATTTTCTAAACACTTTCCTTACATACTTAAGAGGTAAGAAAATGGGATTGTTAATTTTTTAAAAAACCAAAGGGGGCCTCATGATTTTTTGTTGGGTTTTGAGTGTATTTTTTTAGATATAATAAGAAAATAATTACCTAATGTTGTACCATTCAAATTGACTCAAAAAAATAAAATGACTTTTATGATCCATTCCAACTAAGCACCCCTACTCGGTACTCTAAAGGAAAAAACAGGTTTCTATGTTCTGGTTTGATTTGGAAGAAAACCATTTTAAATCATGGGTTAGGTTTTGGTTATGCCTACAAATGGCCTAGGTGCTATCATTAAGGAAGACATCTAAACCCTTTTACCATTTACCTTACACTCTTTATGACTTCTTTTTTCCTAAACTTATTAATCTTCACTATTTTAACCAACTTTAACAACAATCACATTCAATTTCAAACACAATGAACAACAATTTCACATCCCATACAATAAAACATACACAAACATAGTAGCATAATAAATAAGTTTCCACCCCACTTTTTATGGTCATCATAGTCTTAATCGTCCCAAGTGATTCCGACGTGTAACCCCTTCTCCGAGCATGGTACCAAAAGGTCAACTACAGCGATCCTCGCAATTTCTGTTGGGTTGTTCGATCTCTCGTTCACTCCTTATCACTTCTCAACTCTTTAATGCCTTTCCCCATACTTAAAATACACCAGCACATTCCCCACACACTACGTATACGCACCTACATATACATATACACCACTCACGCATACATACTTTACCACACTTCACACACCACAAATGCGCCTACACATACATACACACAACCCATGCCACACTCCTAATTACATGCACTACAACTGATTTTATTATTCTCCTTTCTCTTCCCAAATCCACATGCACACACACACCACAAGTGCATACATACACATATACTCCAACCGTAAAAACCATCTCTTGTACACACATACATATCCATACCACATGCCACCTTATACACTTACGGGGCATACTCTACATCTTCCATACATATACACATATACCCTTACACTTTTACTTTTGCATCCACACATACACACATACAAACCGTATCTACCACACACCATCCATATGCATACCCCTTCTCACACACACCAGATATCACCCTATACACATACATTTCGTATACACCACATCACATGCCGGCACACCCTCATTGCTACACTCTCATATACCCATACGCATGCCCTTGCACACACCACACACCATCACCAACACATACACCCCCATCACCCCCTCCTTAGCCTTCTTCCCCTTACTACTCACATCCTTTAGTTTCCCATTCTAGTCTTCCATATGCCTTCATCAAGTTTTTTGAAGTGAAGGGCCAATGACTTCGAGAGACAATGGAAGTTTACCTATGGCGGCCCAAAAATCTCACTGGATATTTCATGGAACTTGGGTGCCGGCCAATAATCAATTGCACCTATGCTACATATCCCAATAATAAAATGCTAGGAGATCCTTTCCCAACAACTTCTCAATATCTTCAATCGACCTTTCGATCGCAATGAAGCGATCATGTATGCCAGGAAACACTTTGGGGGGAAACCTAAATTTATGACGACATTTTTTTTTTATATGGTACATAAGATTACTTAAACAATGAACCCTCAAGTTTCCCTCTACTTATCATGTCTACCTTTCCCAGAGTGCATCCCCCCATGGCTTCACATGAGCCTTACTGTGGTCATCATTGTGCTTTTGCAGGGCAATGGTGCACACTCGAGATCCAAGCTTTGACATTTTATTAACATCAACCTCGATGAAGATGGGCAAGATTTCTTTCTCATGTTGCCATTAAGGAACACATTATAGGCTTTGTCTAATGTATAGTTAAGGGAAATATCACATGTGGTTTGGGACAAAAAAGCTTTAAGTTGTTCTGGAAGGCAGGGTTGACTTTTGCCTTTCGTTTCACTGTTATATTTCCATAGGCATGACAAGTGGATAGGTTACCCAGGCTTTATGAAGGTGGATTAAACTCAGACCAGGGGCTTGATTCCACATGATTCGAAAAAACCATTTTCCATGCGACCAAATTAGGATTTGATCCTATTGTATCATTAATACCACAAGGGTCCTTCAGTTGCCTCTTCCTATCTTCATGCTTGGTTGTGAGCTAGATAAAAAGAGTATGAATAAAACCATTTCTAATGTCGATCCCAACCAATTGGGTTTGATTGTGTCCTTCATGACCATCAAAATCAGCAGAAAACACTAAATCGTGGCTAGGAGTGGTTGTAAGTGTGCTTACACCACCCTATGAGAAGAAAAGCTTGTAAAGGGGGGCTATGTTTGCTATCCTAGAGCTAACATGGCCATTGTTGTCAGTGCCTACAAGATTTCCAAACTTAGAGCAAGTAATGATCTTATACAAGGTCTGGTCTACGACCCCTACCTTCCGTGACCAACTGTCATCCTATAGATCTCACGACATAACTTGGCAAACCCAGCATCTCATTAAGCCATCACTGTTTCCTGAGCAATGCTAAAACTTGCATCTACACTTTAAGCAATTCTCAAACATTGCCACTAACCCCCTTTGTAAGGGTTTACTACAAGTCAACATGTCTAACCGAGATGCTACTAAAAATATCACATGACCATCATCATAAGCAAGTGCAGCACTGCATTTTTTTGGCACCGATTCCTCCTAAAGCTCACTCAAATCAAAATCATCTTCGTCTTCGCCGCTACTATCTCCTACAACATTTTTCAGCTTTCCATTACCAAGTTACGGCTTAGGCTCCACTATAGGGTGTTGATTCTTTAAACGGGGCAATGGCCAAATTTTCTATATTAGCTCCGAACCATCATACTTCCACGAGAAGAGCCGCCCACATGGTAGTTCTCTGAACAAGCACAACGCCACAAGAGCGATGAGACTTTCAAATGAGGGTACCTGTGATTCACCAACTGGCAATGCCATCTAACACATCTTGGAAGCACAACCAAATCTCAAGCGATTGCAACCTGAGAGTCGTCAATTCTGATGGTAAGGGCGACAATTGGCAAGGGTTCCAATCATGAGCTCATTCGAATATGCTTCAAGCATTTTACTACGCTGTGACGATGGAGAAAATGGAAAGGGAAAGGTAAACGAAAAGTACATGTGGAGTAAAAGTAAGAGTGGGAAGTGAGAGTAATGGAGAGAGTGAACGAGGGAGAGAAGGACAAGGGGATAGAGGATAAGGTTCCACCAACATCAAGGGGGAATGATATGAAAACGAGAAGAAGGAAGGAAGGAAGGAAGGGCAGAAGAAGAATGGGGCAGGGGAATAGTAGGGAAGGTTGACGTGATCGGAGTAGCTGATGTGATGGGGGCCGACTGATGTGATCTATAGAGCACTACTCTGTTTCTGTTGGCATCTAGAAGGGGGGGTTGAAGATGACAGGGCGGACATGAAGATTCGATTTTTTTTATTTTTTATTATTTATTTATTTATTTTTGTTTTAATTAAGACAAAAGAAAAAGGGTTTTAAAAGGATGATATGAGCAAAAGGCAAAATGAATTTTTTTTGAAAAATAAAAGAAATTAAAATTTCAATTCACCAGCCTTAAACCCGGGCTTGTGTTAAATTTAAATGTTGAGTCCGAAAAAGGGTAGAAGCAATTAAAATTTCAACCCTGCCCCAACAGGCCATTTTAGACCCAGTCTGAATAAAAAAAAGGGGTCGGAAGCGGTAAATTTCAGCCCTCCTCCAGCGAACCCAGCTTGTAGCCGTGCAAATTTAGAAAAATGGTTAAAGCAAAAATATTTTAGCCCTACCTCCACACTCCATGCCGGACCCCGTATTGAATCGGGTTTTAAAGAAAACGTTTTTTGGGCAGAAACCCCCTTTTGAGCATGGCCAGCTGACCTTGTTTATTAAAATCTATAAAAATGCTTTTCCCCGCACTTTTTATACATATTTGTACTTCAGGTGTACTTACTTTTAAACCAACGTATGTATAACACAACCATATATAACCCATTTTTCCCACATCCATATCGAACCAACATTTCAAGTACATCAGAATTTTTTTTGGTTATTCGTAAATTTTAGATAATATTAAGTATTCAATTTTTAAAAATTTTTTTTTCAAAATTTTTTTCAAAATTTTTAATATTCAAAATTGTCATCCCGTTCCCAAAACCAAAGTACTATTATTTCTCTTATTTTTTTAAAAATTTTTTTTTTTTTTAAAATTTTTTTGGGTTTTTTTATAGGGTGAAATTTTCAGTCTGAGTCTAACTATGTTTGTGTTAATTAACAGTAATTAAAATTTCTATACTTGATTTTTATATAATATTGTGTGTCCAATCAAAAAAATTTCATTTTTATTAAAATTTTTTTCAAAATGTCCCTTTATTTCACCCTATGAAAAAGAAGCCAATTAAATTTATAATTCATACAAATAGACAATATAAGAATGCAATTAAACCCGGGGAATATATTTACCAATCCAACCAATTCCATATTTCCCAAAGAGATGGGTCATTTTGGATTTTTTTTAAAACCCCAAACGGTTTGCATCCCCCAAAGGGGGGCCAAAATTCTCTACTAAAATTATCATGGCCTGTGACCTTTTCTGAAATCGTCTTAAAGTTAAAATTTGTAAGACTTAATAAATAATTACATTACAATAAGTTATAGTACATATAATTAAACATAAAATACAACTAGGGTCATTACCCTACACAACCAAAATTGCAAAGATCGGTACCTACCAATCAGCAAAATGGATAAACCCTAAGTTTCTCAATTTAAACATTTCATTTGCATTGGGTCCTAACATTCATCTAAACAATTTTCATCTTAACTCTTACTTTGTCGTTCTACGTCTAGAATCTCTCAACTTTTTACTTTTTATCCCATTTTGCCTTTGTAATGCTACCCTCAAAAGTCTGTGGGGGGGAGCACATTTTGGCTTAGGAATGGGATGGTAACACTTTCAATGCCGACACACACAGTGGAATTCACCTTAAGTTTTTAAACCTATGCATGTACATAAACAAGAAATTTTCAATTTAAATATTTTAAGTATATGCTAACATAACACCAAAAAATGCAGCACTTACGGGGTTTTCCCGGGTAATTGATGTGAAGTCTAGGGTTTATGCTCCCCTTGCCCTTGGGGTTGTGGATTCCGAACCCACCTTAGGCCCTAATCAATACCCGGGGGAAATTTTTTCATCACTTTTTTAATTTAGGATTTTTATTAACTTAACAGTGAGCCCTCCCTGCCCCTCACCAAACGGAAAAACCCCTCAAAAATAGGTCAAACCAAACCGGCAAGGCGTGAAAATCCCTAATTTCACTTTAGTTCGGTCTTAGCGAAAAACGACCCCCCTTGAACATTTGGCACATTCCCTATGATAGTAAATGGCCTTAAATCTCATGCAATGTCTTGTGAAAATACATGTAGGTTTTTAAATAAAGCCCTCTTCCCTTAATTAATTTTTTAAAGGGTGATCAAACAACTTTTACAATCATTATCCTTAATCATCCCAAAAGAGACAAACATCAAACATCCATTTCACTCTACAAAGAGTTTATGCATTTCTTGTTTTGAAACATTGAACTAACCAAAACCCCGTAGCATAGCCATCCGTTTTTACAATGGATTAAATACTGGGGCACCTCTCTGTCCTTTTCTTTTAAATTTAAACCCACTTAAGTTGACTACAATCATCAAATCTGGCACCCTATGCCCTTTTCTAAAATGCGAACCACTGGGTTTGGGGGCTTAAAATCAATTTCTAACAAAAACCCTGGTATTTAAATCTCAATGTTAAAAAACAAACCCAAATCGAGTTGATTTACATTAAGCATCTTTGACACCTCTATGCCATCGCACTTCTCAAGTGCTCTTCTTTTTTCACACCTCGAGACCAAAAAAGGGTCTCTCGTTTTCTCTTTCGATTCCTAAAGACATTTGTATATTATATATACATATTTCTATTACACCAATTAAGGAAAATTTACTAAACACTTTCCTTACAAACTTAAGAGAGTAAAAAAATGGGATGTTATTTTGAAAAAACTAAGGTTACCCCCATGATTAATGTTGAGCTCATAAATGTATTTTGTAAATATAATATGAAAAAAAATTTTGGGTTTAATAATGTATACACATTCAGAACCCAACCTACATGTTACAGTTATACCTTATACCCTATTCAACTAAGCATCCTTTCGGAGCTAAGGGGGAAAAGCTAATTTTTTATTTTTTGGGTTTATTTTGAAAAAAACAATTCATAAAACAAAATTTTAGGCTTATTTTTATAGCACTAGCGATTGGTGTGGGTGTATCATTAAGGATTGACACCTAAAACCCTCGGACCATCCATTCCTCTGTAGCCTTTTTGACTTTCTCCCCAACTCCTAATCCCCACTAAATTAAAAACCCAAAAACATCATATCAAATAGCAAACAACAAACAGCAAATTTACATCATAAATTTAACATACAAATAACATATAGCATATCATTAAGTTTCCCACTCACTTGTTTGGGGTTGTCGTAGTCCCAGTCGGAGTCATGGATTCTAGGAGTAACTCCTTTGTGTTTTTTCTTGAAGTCATATCCCCCTGCATTTTTTCCTTAACTCAATCATAGAAAGTCGCGTCTCCATTGCTTGTACTTTTTAGCACTCGATATGTTACTTTGCTCATCTTTGGTTTATGGCAAGGCGGAAGTTTCCCCCTTAAAGGGAAATTTAGGTGAAAAGATTTTGAAGTTTAACTTCTTTTAATCTATGCTTCCCCACCCCAAGTTACGTGATCGATTGTCTCTTTCCTTCTATAAAAATCCCCCAATGGAATGTCTTTTAAATTGCTAAATTTGGAATTCCCTTTTTCCACAATGCAGATATCCTTGGGGGGGACAAATTTAAGATCTTTCTTAAGGGATTTGGCCAAAAAGATCTTCTCAACATCTTTTGAACATTCCCTTGTGAAATCCATTTCTTTCCCAAAAATTCCCCAGGCTATCATCCAGATGTTTTTTTGAATTCTCCTTCCCATCCCCACACCATATAACACTTTTCGTAACCAAACATCTTTTTAACCTTTCATTTATGCAATTTTCTCTAACATTTATACGAATCACGCTTTACTACCATAAATACACCAACCTTTTTCCCACATACGCACCAACAAACAATTCTTATCCATTTACACACACCACAAACCACACACCCCCCCCCCCCCCCCCCCCCCCCCCCCCCCCCCCCCCCCCCCCCCCCCCCCCCCCATACACACCGCTTCTTTCACCTTCCACACCCCCAAACACTCATTATACACACTTTAATTTACTTCACACCACCAATACAACTTCCCCCAAAACTTTACACACATTACACACTTCCCATACCCTACTCAATACCCATACCATACATCATTTACACACTTTTTTCCCCAAAATTTTTTATACACTACACTATCAATACTGCCACAACTTTGCACACACCACATTTGCCTTTTTATACCCATACTACAATTCACACTCCGCACTTCATTTATACTCAGACATAAATTCCCCATACACACCCCAACTTCCCTATTTAATACACAAATTCCAACTCCACCTTTTTATACTCCTATATACATATCCAACATCCCACACCTTTTATACTTACACACACATCTTTCAAGCAATGGATCCCCGTATACACCGCACACACCGCATCTACCCCCACCCTCCATATGATACACCCTTCTAGCATACACCACATCCATCCCAACCCAAAACCCCCGATACTCCACCCCCCTTTTACACACAATACCACGCCCACTAATATCCGACCCCTACATACTTCATGCCCACCGGATAACACAAGCATTCACACCGGCTCCTCCTTACATATACAACACCTTCCACATCATACATCATCACCAACACACACACACATTCTTAAACTATCTCAACCCTTTAAAACTATATCATATACACACTTCATTCACACGCACAATTCCAATACACTACATCACCCTCATTTTCCCCCTCATACACAACATTTCCCACACACACCCTACTCCCCCTCATTCACATAATCACAACCCTCGAAAATACATCTTTTAATTCCGCATACTACCACATCCCTTTCATACAAAACCTTACATCTCGCGCCCCCTAACATTCCTCATTCATAACAAAACAACCACTTATTCCCGCACACCCATACATACCCCTTCCTCCACAACATACCTCATACATCCCCTACCATCATCCAACATCACACGCATCTTCCCATCCCTGCACACAACCATAACCTTCATGCCCACACGTACCCCGCCTCCTTTTTTGCACATTACACACTCTCACATACCCCCACTTCCTTCACAGCACACACACATCTCGCCCCTTTACTACACCATTTTCAATCACTACTACATAAACACTACACACTCGGCTTCTCTTTCCTCTTTCTTTTTCCCCTTTTCTCTCCCTTTATGTTGGCCCTTTCCCTTTTCTTCCTCTTTTCTTCCCTTTCTTTCTCTTTTCTCTCCTGTCCCACTACAACCATTTTGCCGCCTTTGGGATCATAGCCATTATTGTGGCTATTCCCCCCCCACACACCACCACCTCAGCCCCTTCTCTTCCTTTCCCCAAAATTTTTTTTCCTCCTCTATTTGTTGCTGCATCGTTACCTCCGTTATCAAGGAAAGACGGGGGACTCAATTTGGGAAAACTACTCCCTCTTATCGTCGTGTCGCAGCATGGGGGTCACGTAGTTCCCGTGGGGGACTACGCTGCTTCAGGCAATCATCGCTGCGCTGGCATGGCGGCTACTGCCGTTGTTGGGGGGATCGCGCAACATCGGCAGACTCCCCGTTCGGTTGTCGTTACTGTTCCGTGCCCCCCCGGGGGGGGGGGGGGGGGGGGGGGGGGGGGGGGGGGGGGGGGGGTTTTGGTGGGTTTTTGGGGGGGGGGGTGTGATTGTCATTGCAATTTTTGGGGTTGTTAAATTTCACTACCGTCTTCCAATCATCACACAACTTGCTGACTGGTCATGTCGTGGCCCCTGTTTCGCAAGACATCCCCTCTCGCGCACACTCACACACTTAAACTCCACCGCCGTTTCCATTTCTGTTGGAGCCGTCATTGCTGCTATTGAAGGCCATGGTTCCACGCAAATTGTCGAGGGCTGTTCGGGTAGCTCCATTGTTATTGCTGTTAATCCAGTTGCCGGTTGTTCCTTGTTGTGGCATCATTGTTGTTGCTTTTGGGGCGTGGTTGCTGTTTGTCTCATCGTAAAGTCGCTTGTGTTTTGCCCTCTTCGTCATCGTGATCGAATTTATCCAGAAGGAAAAAAGATAAACAAAAAAAGAAGAAAAGAAAAAGAAAAGGAAGGGAAGAAGAGGCCGAAAAAAAAGGGGAAAAAAAAAAAAAGAAAGAAAAGGAAAAAAAGGGGAAGAGAGCAAATGGGAAAAGGGGGGCTAGGGGGCCAAATGGGATAGGATGTTAGGAAGTACGGGACCACATCTTTTTTTGCGGCTTTTTTTTTTCAGTTATATGTTTTAAATGTTATTTATAAATTATTTTTTTTTTAAAAATACCTCTATTTTAACATTTCGCACATGTACGTAAATCCTTTAAAAATTTTTATTTTTAAAAATTTTTTTTAAAAAAATTTTTTACGTCTAATTTAAATTTTGATTTTTCAATCAAAAATTTTTTACTTAAATTTAAATTTTGTATTCTTATATTTAAAATTTTTAAAAATAATTTTATTATTTAACCAAATATTATTTAAAATTTACATTTCAAATAATTTATTTTTTTTTTATTTTTTTTTAAATTTTTTGTAAAATTTTTTTGAAATTTTAAGTTTTTTACAGTCGTGTTTCGAGAAAAGTATAGAACCCTTTCCTGAAGGGAAAATGAGAGCAATTTCCAGGGATTTGTTATGGGATTCCCCAAGCCAGGAAACGCATAATGTATTTGGGTAATTGTTGATAGGTGACTAAATCCTTTTTCCCTTCCAATTCAACAAAGCATCCCACTTCTCCTTAGCATTGTTATATTTAAAGGGGAAATATGCGATTACAGGGAGATTAGCTTCTATTATTTCTAATAGAACAGGTTTGTTTCTAGTTTTTGGCAAACCCTACAAAAAGTATGGGCCCCAAATTGAAGTTCAGTACAGTTTATTATCCTCAGACGGATGGTAAAACAAGAGAATATACAGCACTTGAGGATATGTTGAGAGCATTTTTTTTTTGGATTTTGGTGCAAAATTGGGGAGAACTTTTGCCACTAATTGAGTTTACATATAAAATAGTTATCATAGCACTATACGAGGCCCCATATAAACCCCTATAGGAAAAAATGAAGATCCCCATTATACGGGAGAAATTGGAAGAAACAGTAGGGGACCAGAAATGCTTTAGCACTGAAGGAAAAAGTTCAAGTGAAAAAGGCCAGAAGCAGACAGTATAAAGTAGACAAAAAAAGTTTTGCTGATAAACGTAAAAACCCCTTTGGAGTTTTAAGTTGGAGACTTTGTGTTCTTTAAAGTATACCATGAAGGGATTAGGAATTTAATAAAAAAGGGGGTTTAGTCCTGTTTTTATTTTCCATACCAGATTCGAAAAGGATTGAAGTTTGGCATAGAACTTAATTACCTGCTGAGTTAGTCAATGTCCCTAATTATTCCATGTGCTTTATTAGAAAAAGTGTTAGCAATTGGTAGTTTTCTTAGAAATCACCAAAAGGGCTCCAGGAGAACAGAATATGAGGAGTATCCCCTTGCCTTTTGGAAGGTCCCTAGGGAACTTAAAAACCCAAGAATTACTTTATAAAAGTCCCTTTTGGGAAACGCCATACTGAGGGAAAGGCCCCATGGGAGAGAAAGCATAGAGGACTAAATACCCAGACTTTTCCAAATAGGGAACTTCTGTTTTCCCCCTTTAAAATAAAAATGAAGCCTCACTTTAAAATTCTAATGTTTTGAATTTAAATGATGAATTAAAATATAAAAGGGTTGCACCACGTAGATTTGAGGGCGAAACTATTTTAAAGGGGGGAAAAAAAAGTGAGAAACCCAGATTTAAGCAATAATTTAAATTAAAAAAAAGGTGTATATTTATGGTGGTAATGTAAAATAAAAGCATATATATATGTATATATATTTATATGCTGAAATATATATATAAAAAATAATAAATTTTGGGTTATTGGGAATATAAAATATATATATATACATATATGGAAATTATTACATGTAAAAAAGTACACATTATATTATATTATTTATCTAATTAAAAAAAAAAAAAAAGGAAGAAAAAAAATAGAACAGCAACTCCTCAATGTCACAAAAATTTAAATAAATAAATTATATAATATAAATTGATAGAGAGAGGAGAAACAAAACATCAAAAAAAAAGAAAAAAAAAAACCAAAAAATCTCTCCCTTTCACCCAATTTTTTAGGGAAAATTAAATTTAAATTTTTAACAAACAATTATAGGGGAGGAAGAAGAACAAAAATGAAATAGGGTGTACAAAATTTGAAGAAAAATTTAAGAAAAAAAATCAAATTTTAAAAAGGGGAGGGTTTGGGTTTTTCATTTGAAGGAGTTAGGGTGAAGCTGTTGCTAGGGTATGCTAGGGAAAAAGGTTTTGGGTGGTGGGGGATTCCGACCGACTAGTGGTTGCCGAATTGGTGGCCAACGCCAATGAATGGGGTAGCCCCCAATAATGCCCGAAACTTTTTATTTTTTTTAAAAATATCAAATGTTGATGAAAAATTAGATTTTTGGCATTCTTTGATAATCTTTTTT